>CAIGQW010054382.1:6524731-6558936 GCA_903798125.1 Danio choprae
CAATTTAGAGCTTCACGGCAAAGGCTGTGAATACTTATGTACATGTGATTTTTTAGGTTTTTTATTTTTAATAAATTTGCAACAATTTCAAAAAAATCTTTTTTTCACATGGTCATTGGGGTATTGTGTGTAGAATTGAGGAAACAAATTAATTTAATCCATTTTGAAATAAGGCTGCAACATAAATGAATGTGGGAAAAAAATAAGCACTATGAATACTTATCGGATGCACTGTATATGTCCATCAATATGCATGTCTTTTTAACCTTTTCTCTTGATCTATTTACCCAGCAATCTCTAGATGTATAATCTATAACCGACCGCAAAAAGTACATCTCCAAACTTATTGTAGATTGTTTTAGGAAAAGAAAAGAATGACTGAACCAATTCATGACACAAAAGCAATGTAAAATATGTGTTTATATATAGATTTATTACAGACTTTACACAATAGACAAGCTCACAGTGTTTCCTGTCAGCGAAAAGTTCAGTGTAAAAATAACAAAAGTGTTCTATGTACAGATTTGCATTCTGTCGTCTTTTCAACAGTGAATATTTTATCCATCCAAGCCTTGCTTCTTGTAAATGACGACAGATTGTTTATCTAACTGTACAACATTTCTTATCAAAAGTGCAAGCAGCAATACTGTTTCAAACAGTCTTGCATGGCTAAACAAAGACTGACTGACTGAAGAAATAGAGAGGTGGAGGCAGGAATGACATCAGAACCCAAAATAATAAGTTACATTGAGTTTCATTGAGATTTTCATATAGGGTTTTAACAATTTATCCGTAAAATATCTGTGGTAAGCATAGCTTTGCAATACAACATTTTGCTCTAAAACACAAACGCGCACAAAAACATTATGCATATTTCGTAAAAGTATGTTTCTAGTAAGTAACCTAAACAAAAAATGCTTTGGTTGAGAGTGTGTGCAGTTTGTATTGTACAACAAAACATCCAATTATGTTAACCACAGACCTTATTTTACTAATCAGTTAAAAACCCCAATATAAAAACCCTTAGAAAAATTATTCAGATGCCACTGTGGCACCACTCGTTGTGTAATGTGTTGTGGGACATCTGGCTTTATGCTCTGATAGAACTGCACAGGACTGGGCTCAGACGTACAGGAGAGGACAGGCCAATGGGTAAAAAACACTGTAGAGAGGATGAAGATGACATACATCAACACAAATGCAACTGGGTTTATAAACTTATTAAAGAAATCAGAAGGATCACTCACAGTAGAGTCTTGAAACAGAAGTGTGGAGGCCACTGGGTTTCCAGAGCGGGGCTGCAGCGGGCAGGACAGCAGGCGAGAGGTGTAGGTAGCACATTCCTCATCCAAAAACATCTCTTCCAGAGGAGTTTGACGCCTCCGCAGAGCGGATACAGCACTAGACTGTAATATAGCTGCTGTGGAAACACATTTAAATGGTTAAAAGTATTCTGGACGTGTAAAATGTCAGCTTGAGGAACATTTGAAAACAGCATTTATTTTGAACACCTTTTGATTGGCTTTGTTTAGTCATGTCTACGCTGGGATTGATCTGTGATCCATTGCTTTGGGCTGCATTATGAGATGTAGGCAGATCTTCACAGAGTTGAAGATTGGCAGCTAGGGTCTTTAGTGTATCTTGAAACTGTTCCGATGCAAGTCTTTGGCTTGATGAGAAAACAATGACGGACCCTCTGTGTGCTGCTTGTATGAATGGCTGAGCTTTTTTCTTGCCTTCGTTCTTAGTGTGATGAAGATTTGAGTCTGAATTGTCTTTAACTGTTGACTGAGTTTCAACCTGCATAGAAAGGAAGATGCGAGGTCACTTTTAAGCCATCAAAAATGACTAGTAATGCATTAATTCGTGTTTTACAATCATACAGATTGGTGACTGTTCAGCAACTGTTGGGAAGTAATGTCATTTTGGTCTGTCTGCTCATCATCCATCTGCTCTTGGTCTTCAAATAACCTTTGCACAACATTTTCCCCCTGTTGAGACAATCAAACGCCAGTGTTAACCTGGCATTCTATATAATATAGTTCAAGTAAAAGATTACAATGGATCCTGTTTTACCTCTTGGCACATCAAGATACCAGGGCTGGGGTCGTGAGATCCTGGAGAGTCCCTTAAACTGGACATCTTTTGGGTGGTGCAGGGCTTTCTCTGTAAATAGAAACAGTAAATGTAATGTTGCGATACAAACTGTTCCGAAACAAATTAAAACACAAACACACAAACACACACACACACACACACACACAAACACACACACACACAAACACACACACACACACAATGACCAAAGAAATCACTAAAAACCTGGGGGAAATACAATTTTTTTTTTTTAAATAAAAATAATAATAAAATGCAAAATAAAACATGTAAAAAAACCCCCCCCAGAAATAAACAAATTCAAATAAAGAAGAAAAACAGAAGCAAAAAACAAACAAAAACCCCAAAACAAAACAAATTCAACCCAACACAGTGCAAAAATAGAGAACAAAACACAAAGCTCACAAAATCTAAGCAAAACAAAAATGCTACTAAAGAAAAAAGCTGAATAAACAACAACAAAAAATCTAAATAATAATAATAATAATAAAAATTAAATAAAAACAGAGGCAAAAAATAAATAACAACTAAAATCAAGGATATGAAAGACTTTTATATTTATTGCTTAACATAAAAACTACATACTAACGTAAAAAAAGTTTAATATTTCTTTCACCATTGACTGTGGTTTAGTGTTTATGACTCGCTGCGGTGTCCATTTCATCACTGGTGTTCGATTAGCACCTGTACACAACAATAAAACAGTGACACTATAGGGGATGAAAACATCCTAAAAAAAGAAACACTGAAGAGCAAAACATACACTGAGATGGAATTACTGCCGCTGCCATGACTTCTTGTTTATTTTTCTTCACCGGGACCCTTTGGGCCTGAGATAGATAAAAAGTTACATGATTTAAAACCCCTTTATTATAGCACAAGACTGGAAGTTGAATTCCTCTGATCAGACTTACAGAGTAAATGGAAGTTCCTCTGCCAGTGGGACAGACTGAGACTCTGCTGGGTGTTCCTCCTCCAGCCCTCACACCTTCATTCAGCAGGATACTGCGCAGAGCTGCAGGGTCAGGGGAGAAGGACACAGCACTACCTAAAGGGAGACATTATTGTTGACATGACACTTGCATCAATCTAACAGGATCAAATTAGTGTACATGATCTGAAAGTTGCTGAAAAATACAACAAAACACGGAACTATACTGAAAAAGTGATGGTATGCATGCATACCAACTGCACTCTATTCAATATTAAGTTCACACACAGTATCACAATAGAGTGTGCATCAAATGATGCCCATATGATATTTCATTTAGAATGGTCAGAATTAAACTTATGCTTATGTTCATCAAGAATACATTTATTTGAGGGGAAATTTGGTGCATACCTGCAAGAGCTTTTACTGCTGCTGAAACTTCGGTTTGAGGCTTCCTTACCGGCACTCTTTGAGCCTGAAGTGAACAAAGCATTTAATGTACACATGAAATCCAGACTAACCATATTGCTTTTGTTAGCTGACATTGCTAGTTTTGTGGTGAATAGTTCATCTGTGCATGTCCGTGCATAAGAAAAACAAAATAGTTGAAATCTGAAAATGCACTTCCTGTTTGTTTTCAGTTAAATTCACAGATTTTGCGGTATTGGACCTGGTTAACATGCTTAGCCGTGCCCCTCCAATTGTCAGTTTTGACAGTGCTATGACAACAAATTGAAATGGTGAGGAGGAGGTTGGGTTGTAATAACTCTCCTGAAACCCTTTTCCCGATCTTTCTGAATGAAATGCCTACTTTAATACATCCAGCTCACAGTGGAAAAAACAAGCCACGCCCACTATTTTCTCATTTACTATTCCTTTTCTCTGGGAACTGCTTCACAATACAAATGAAAAAATGGTTGCAGCTTCCGGTTCATGTGGGTTTTAAGTAAAACATTTAGAATTTCATGTCTCTGGGCCTATTAATTGCTTGTGGATGTCTGCACACAATGTCCACGTGAACAAGCCCCAGTTGTCTGTCTGTAAACTTAACTATTTGGGATATAAAGAGAAATTAAAAAAAAAAAAAAGAAGTACACCCATCAAATGTACGGCACTAACAGAGCAACTGGACCAGAATTAATTTTATTAGAATAAAACCTGCCGAGTGTGAACGTACACTTATTCTGCTTGAATTTAGACATAATACTTCATAATGTGTGAATGAATGTTTATGGAGTGGACTCACAGAATAAATGGAGGTTCCTCTGCCAGTGGGACAAGTAGATACTCTGGGTGTTGCTCCAGTGTGCTCCGCCAGTCTAGTTCCATCACTCTGTAGAATACTACGCAGTGCTGATGGGTCAGGGGAAAACAGCCCAGCTTTGTCTTGATGAGGAAAAATAAAAAGCTCAACCTCTTTGATCAGTGAGAGCAACAGGATCTTGTTTACGCTTGGTATCAAAATGTGTTTTTGGTTAATCAAATCACACTCATAAGTAGATAATAAGATTACAATTACATTTATGTTACATCTGGTGTTTTAATCCACCCACTTCGTTTTACCACTTTCAACAACTTTCATGACTTGTTTGATGAGAAGGTCTCAACTCTTGAGGTTGTATGTATGTTTATGTTATAATTAGGACTAGTAAGTGATTTATGTAGGGCGACGCAGTGGCGCAGTGGGTAGCACAATCGCCTCACAGCAAGAAGGTCTCTGGTTTGAGCCTCGGCTGGGTCAGTTGGCATTTCTGTGTGGAGTTTGCATGGTCTCCCCGTGTTTGCGTGGGTTTCCTCAGGGTGCTCCGGTTTCCCCTACAAGTCCAAAGACATGCGCTATAGGTGAATTGTGTAAGCTAAATTGTCTGTAGTGTATGAGTGTGAATGGGTGTGTATGGATGTTTCTCAGTGATGGGTTGCAGCTGGAAGGACATCCGCTGCGTAAAACATATGCTGAATAAAACCTGTCAGGACTTCAACAACAACAACTACTTAATATTTGGGGCTTTTGTGGCTGTTTAAATGCATTTGACATTTACATGACCTCTGGAAGTGGTCAAAAGTGGACGTGTTTGTGTTAAACGCCATGCCAGCTTCTATGGGCATTTTTATGGCAAGAAATGTATACTGGAGATATTAGATTACATTGAGGTTTTACTATTTATTTTTGCTAAAAACTCTGAAACTGCAGTTGGATTAAAAGTGTTTAAAATCCCTTCAAAACAATGAACTGAATTGGATCTTGTCCAAGTATTAAACACCTATGTGTTGTTGAAAGTGGACAAGCTCAAAACATTTCATATCCCATTTACACTTGTATCAAGCGTGTCCATTTGTGGTTGGATCAAAAAAAGAAAAGACATCTTAAAGGGATAGTAAATGAAACTTCAGTCATCAATCACTCACCCTTCGCTTCTCCAAAACCTATTTGAGTTTCTTACTGCTGTTGAACAGAAAAGAAGATATTCTGAAGAATGTTAGAAGCTGGTAGCCATTAAAGTCAACTAATACCAGCATTCTTCAAAATATCTTATTTTTGTTCAACAGAAAAAAAATAAACTCATAAAAGTAAAAAAAAAAAAAAACACACAAGGGTGAGTAAATAATAATAATAATAATAATAATAATAATAATAATAATAATAGTGAGCTAATTTCTATTTTTGGGTTGTACTATCCCATTTAATACCAGGTGTAAACACAGCCAAGAACACTTTGAAGGTCAACTAACCTGCAGTGGCATCAACGCCATGATGGGTCTTCTTCAAAACTCTTTGAGGCTAAAAGATCAAAATACATGAGCACCAGCTAGCTTGCAAAAAAAAAACTCTCTGAAACAAATAATTTGATATTACATTATCATACTAATTACATCATAAACACATAATAAGGGGGTCAGGAAACTGAGCTTTTCTATTATTTCTAACCAAATTATTGGAGGTTCCTGGTCCAGAGGGGCAGGTAGATAAACGTGGCATCGTGCATTGAGCTCCAACATCACTCAATCCTTCACGTGAGAAGACATTGTGCGATGATCCTGCACTCATACATCAATTATTGTTGTTAAGATTATACTCGAACACTACCTTCATTGACACAATAAGCAAAAGCTGAAGTTATGCCACTCACCTTTATATCTTACATGGCTTGGTGCGGTTGACGGGACAATTTGAAAACAGTGCTTATCCTTTGGAGCTTGATTTTCAGAATTAACATCTACTTTACTGAGTGACGTCTTAGATAAATGGCTTGAGTGTTCAGGATGCTTTGATTGTGCAAGATGGATGCAATCCAAGCGTGAACTTAAATCAGTGTGATTGTAGCATTCGTGACCATCAGTGGAGTCTTTATAATGCGCATTATTGAAAGACTGCAGTCGTGGTGACTTTTTTGCCTGAGTTCTGAGGACACCCGGTGTCGTAGCTTTATGGCTCTGAGTATCAGTTTTGGCACCTGCATTTACGTCCCTCAATTTTTCCACAGTTGTGAGTCGAGCTGAAGGCATCAGGGGGGGTTTTCCTTGGGAAACGTCTGTGCTCTTCTGAATGCGTGTCCGTGACTGGGACAAATTGAAAGGAACAGGTTTGGTGCAGGTCTTTTTTTTCTGAGCTTTACCCTGGGGGCAAATGGAAAAGTAAGCAATATGTGGCAAAGTTATTATTAACTAAACTATAAGGAATCTTGTTTTGTTAACTGAAATAAAATAATATTTACTGGGATATATTAGAATTAAAATGTGCAAGAAGATTAGAAAGTATGAATTAACTGAGTACTAAAGCCATCACATCGAAATATGCAAATATGCACTATATAGTAACATAAATATCAATTTAAATGACAAGCACATAATACAATTACAAAAAACATTTAAAATAAGGTAAATTAAAACATTAATGAAAATTTATTAATTTACAAGATTCCTAAATACAATATATTTTATTTATGTAGAGAAAAAGTTTGAAAAGAAAAGTAAGAAAAGTTTGCCCTTACCGCAAGAGGCCTCTGCTCCCATTTGTTGTGATTGGGATTTTGGGAAAGTTCACTTAAAGCTGGTTGCAGAGATTTAGCGAGGACCGGAAGTCTGCTGACACCTTTCAGTTTACTCACTACCTTTCCAGCTTCAGCAGAAGCACTGGGATCCAAATTCTCAGATCCTCTTTTATAGGAGGTAGCATTCGGTTTAGTCTTCAAATCTTGACTCTTCAAGATCCTAATCACATGAAAAATAATAGATGACAAAAATTAATACAATAGCATCACTGTAAATGTGAGAGTTTAAGTTTACAAATTTAGCTAAACTGGTTATTACTCTTCATTTCCGTTAAAACTATACATTGCAAAGCAAATGAACTAAATTAATCATAAATTTAAACAATAAGAAAGACAATACCATATCCGTTACAACAATAAGAATTTGGAGGTAAATTTGCATCACTGACTCTGAAATAATGTTACTGTGCACAATAGGTAAAATATATCTTCTTTTTAATTTTAGTAATTCTCCTGGTAGGCCATCCAGGACGTAGGTGATTTATTTTTCTCTGTAGAATATTTTAGCAGACATCATGGTCCTTGATTCAAGTCATTGGCAACTGGCATTTTGAGGGCCTGAACTGAAAATTATTTACAACATTACTACCTTTAATTGCTGTAAGGTCTTAAAATTATTGCTTTAAATATAGTGTATAGAAAGATTCTGAGGAAATTCAGAGAAATTGAATCTTAAAACAAGTTAAAGGGATAGTTCACCCAAAAATTAAAGTTCACCCTCCACTTCTTCTGTTGAACACAAAGATGGGTATACTGAAAAATCTTGACTGCCAAAGTTTTTTCATCTTACTATTCCTATTGCTTTTTCTCAACATTCTTCAGAAAATCTTGTTTTATGTTTCACAGAAGAAAGACATTCATAAAAGTTTATAACCACTTGAGCATGAATAGATGAGGAAATTTTCATTTATGGTGAACTATCCCTATCACAAATATAACTGATAAGCTACATCATTGTCATTCTGAAACATTATAGAATATCCTTTTTATTTCATAATAACATTATTTTTCAAAACTGCCTCTGAGAAATAAATGATGTAAATCAATTACGAAGATAAGACTGTAACATTAAATTGTACTGCTGCTTGTGGATGGAGAAGGCGGATATAAAAGTGATCAGCTGCACACTCACCCTGTCTGATCCTGCTGGCTTCTGTTCTGGGCTCGCAGAGGGTTTGAGGACGACATATCGAAAGGGGTTCAGTGCCTGTTTGAAAAAAACGGCTCTGGGGATTATCGTTAGTCACAAAATGTTGAAATAAAATTTCGCTCAATCAAAAAAGTCACAACAACACCAGAAACTGCATAGGCTTTGAACACACAGCTCAATGCGAATAAGTCGCGAGGCGTACAAATTTACCACACATACATACCAGGAGACCAGAAATGAAGCAGTATGCCAAAACTGCAGCTTGTTTTATGTTGTTTTCAAGCTACAGGACCTTCCAGCTCAAGCGTCTCTCCACGGGCCCAGGGAAAACGCTCGAGAAAGCAATACTAACATGTTGACTTCCGGAGTAGTTTGTAAAAAGCGCGCATCGTGACTGGCTGACGAAGACCTGACATCGGCCAATCGCTGCCCGCCATTCACACTGCTATGGCAACAAAGATGCGGCTTTAAATCACGTGACGTCTTCCGTTTGTTCTGTTTATTCTATTTCCATATTGACCGGCGTCTGGCGCACAATAGAATTATGAACAGTTGAAGGACACAAAGAAGATGGTTGGCGGGTAAATTATGAATCACGTGAGATACTACATGACACTTGCAGATGAAAAAAAGCGTATAATGACAGAAAGGCAAATGTTTTTTTAAAAATATCTTTTAATAGAGGTCATTTGGAAAAATCTGCTCAAGCCGTTTTAAAAACCAAAGATGGTGACAATAGCAAAAGACAACGTCCAATTCTAAATATTGAATGGGTTCAGATTTGACTTGTTTTTAAGTGGTCCTGAATGCGAACTCCTAACACTACTGTTGATCTTTTAAACTGTTCTATCAAAATGATATTAGATACAAAATAAACCCTGAGAGGAACTGTGATTAGCATTAATTGTTTAAAATAAACTTCAGCTGACAAGAAAATGGTTAAAAGATAAATAATTCCTAGAATGCACACAATTACTTTCTTGTGATGAAGAGAATAACTTAAGTAAATGTTAATCTTCATAAGAACATCTTTGAAAGTCATTCCTCGTATATGTATTTTGAGGTTTTTGAACACTTTCTTTGTTGCTCATCTTGCTTCACATCATTTCGGCTTTTTATTTAATTTTTGCTAGTAATTTCCAGAGATCCTGAACAGGCGTCTTGATAAGACAATAGTTGCCATTAAACTAAAGCTAGTATCAAAATATGCGCAGAGACGTACATTTTCAGTTAAACAGGTTGCTATGTTTAGGATTTTACTGAAGGCACAGATGTTTTGTAAAATATGAGTTTACGTAGTAACATTTGGACATGATGTGAAGACGATGGCAAATCAAATGAACAAAACACCCAAAATACTGCACAAATATCCTTTGAAAACTGAAAACTATGTATTTTAAAAATAGTAATTTTACCAGGACATTGTAACAACTGTTTTTTGTTCATGTTCAAAATTTCCTACAAACCTAAATACACGTTTCTAATCACATTTGGATGGCATGATCACAGTTCGGCAAGTGTGAAAATCTGTGACATTTTCCAGGGGGGAGAAAAAAACAAAGAAACAGTAAAATAATATTTACACAGGCCCACTAATTTTTCTATATTTTTGGTGCCGGTAATAGACATAATGGTCAAAGGAGGAGACTAAAAAAATATTGCTACATAAAATTACAAGAAAATGTTATATTTAACTCTTCTAGAATGGAGTATTACATATATATAAAAGCAAAACTAAAGTATATTGACATCACAATTAATATTATTGATAAGAGGGGAATGGGGGGGGGGGAATAAAACGAACAATAACATTGACATAGCAATAGAATACATTAACTTCATCACATTGCTAATATCATAAGCATCAATGAAAAATAACAGCATAATTATTCTATATTACAAATAAAACAGGCTAAACAACTCTTATGCTGTTATACTTAACCAAAACATGTATTTTTTGTACAAGTTGTGTCAAGAAAGAATCAAATGCAATTTCTTTCTTTCAAAAAAATACAAATAAAACACCAAATATGTACACTGAACCTACAGAATCACCGATCTGATCTCAAACTGCTCTAAAATCGATTTCCTTGTTCTTTACAGTTACTAAAAACGTGCCCGCCACTGAACTCAACCTCTACTGTTAAACTTTGTAAATGTGGTATCGATGGGAAGGCCAGCAAGACAACTCTGGCCAAACGCTGACAGGACATTACACTGCCCATGCTGAGTGGAAAACAAACAAACAAACGGAAAACAAAACAAGACAAACTTAAAATATATACACATCTAAAATACAACTGTTGATAAAAACGTGTTAGTTCACTATGGTTAAAAACATTTTTAACAAGCAAAAGGACGTTACTACAGGACTTCATCTACAGCAATTACGGTCAATGGTGTATCAAACAGTCTTCTATAAAATAATTCGATATGAACACAATAATGAAGCATGTAAACAAAAATTATGCATGGCTTTAGGAGGAGATTGGGACAAATAGCTATGAGAAAGTGTGACATTTACAAACTGCTGAGGAATTAACAATTGAATACGCAACCATTGGACAGTTCAGATCATCCCAATTCTATTTTTGGGAAGTCAAATTTTCATATCAACCAATTAAGAATCTTTTCAGTGATCTTTTTGCTTATGATAACTTTGAACAATTTGACCTAACGTCAAGTGCTCCTCTGCATTCAAATTTAGTTGCTAAAAATATACAGTTAAAACTAAAAACCAACTAATATTTATGAAACAAAAAGGGTTTAAGGGGGGTGTACATGGATGCAGATCATTTTCATCAATATAGCAACACAGTCATCACTCACCAGTATCCATTAATAGTTTAAGGTATCCTTCTGTTTAGTTCTATTTTGAGTTTGAAATAGAATTTCTATCCTAAAACACCATGCTAAACAGATTTCACTTGAATTTTCTCACAGCAAGTTTTTGTTCTTTTCACTTTTTATCCCGATGAGGCAAATAAAACCAGGCAAGCTGAGTATTAACCATAAAACAGTCACATAATTTAACGCCGAAATCACTCAGGTCCTCTCTTATCCATATCCGTTTTCTAAATCTGTATTGTTCCCTGCAGTGTCCTCTCCTGGTTAGAAATCTACAGGAGAAGCTTGCCGTTCCGGTGTATTTTCAGAATTTTTCCCAGTCTCTGTTTAGCTGTGGCAAGTCCTTTCTTTGGACGTTTCCCTGTAAAAAAAAAAGAAAACATTTCAGTGCAGTTCATATGTATGAAATCAGTTTGTTTCAGAATTGCACCCTTGACCACTTCATGCTCGTATGGTTAATCTAGTTACCTTGACATGCTCCTGCTGATGTTGGAGTCGCTAGCCCACCAGGTGAGGGGGCAGAGGGAGAGTAGCTGCTGCTGTTTTGGGGAGACAGTGAGGGGCGTCTTGAAGTGAGGAACACACCAGGGGCCATGGCACCACTTCCTCTTGGACCTCCTGGGCTGAACGGACCGGGTCCTGCTGTGTACTCGTGGTCCAGCAGGCTGGCAGAGTATACCTCCACTCTCCTCTCTTCAACTATACAGTCCACTGGAGGCTCAGAGGGCAGGGGAGGAGACACGGGTGCAGAGTCCGGCTGATGCTGGGCAACTGTAGAGTGTACCTTCTCTTGAGGGGTCTTCTTCTTGGTGTATTTCCTCTTGGTTATGGTTTTCTGCTGTTCCTGGTTTTAGAGCAACAAAACATTACAATTTCGAATGCTCTTATGAAGCTTTCGTTGATCAAAGAATCTTAAAAAAAAATTAAGTAGCAGAACTGTTTTCAACACTTTTTTGGAGCATCAACTTATGAAGAAGGATTTCCGAAATATCATGTCACACTGAAGACTGGTGCAAAGTGGTGGTACAAATACCAACTGAATTTTATGAATATTTTGAAAAACTAAAGTGAGCACATTATTTTTTAGTAATGGCCCATTTCCACTGAGCGGTGAAGTTCGATACAGTAATGTACGCACTTATTTCCATTTCTACTGTTAAAGGTAAAAAATAGAGCCACTTTTTGGCACCCTTCTCTAGGGGTACCTAGCACAACAATATAGTACCAAAGGGTGGAGCTAGAATCACTGATGAATTCTATTGGTTTATAGAGAATAGAATGGAAAGAAAGACATCAGTGTGCGCACATCTAAGAAAATCTAAAAGGCAGGTCAAAGTCAAACAAAACAGAGACAAAAGTAAACAGAATCGTCACACTGCCACCTTAGCTCTCAATAGAAAATTTAATTAGACAACATTTCAACCTACTACCTGATGAAGACCTTGTAGGTTGAAAGATTGTCTAACTAAATTATCTTTTGAAAGCTAAAGTGGCAGTGTGCTTATTCTGTTTACTATTGTTTATGTTATAGAGAATTGACACCAGTGTTTGCAACAAGACAAAGGGAAAGATAACATTTTTAATGTTGTGCTATTTTTAAATACACAGCCAAAACACAACACTATAATAATACAATTACGACACGCAACAATGAACCATACTCAAACAAAGCTTGTTGTCTTGTGACAAAACGCCACAATTCAAAAAGCAAGAACAGAATCTGCTGTATGTCCTCTATTGTTGTTTTTAAGGGGCAGTTCACATGTTGCTTCAAAATGTGTGCAAAGTGTGCAGATTACTGTCTCTATTTACACGCAGTTGCCACACATCTACATTCGAAATAATTAACTTGAGTTTGCAAAAGACACGATATGTGAACTGCCTGTATGGCCTTCTTTTTTGATTGAAAATGACGTTAATTGCAACTTTCTGGCATTTACCACGCCTACTACTTAAGGGTACTGTTGGCAGTGGAAACACAAGCCTGTACCACTTAGCGGAAACGAGGCATAATTGTATGTAATGTTTCATGTAGATAGAGATTATGGCACAATGGAACAGAAGCTCACCTGTTGTGCCAGTTTGGCTGCAGCAGCTGCCAGCCCGGTTTCTACAGATGCAACCCTGGCACCCTCTCTCACCGGTCGTTCCTGCTTCGGCAATGTAGGGGTTACACGGGCTGAAGGTATTTAAACAAACAATGGTTAGAACTGTTTTGAAAAAAAAGTCTGGAAAATTTTTATTTCATACATGCTATTACCTTTAGGACTCCAAGGTGTATCATCCCAGTTTCGCTTCCTTTTCATTTTGGACTTGCTTACATGATCCTCCTCATCAGATTCTAGTGATGGATACACTGGAAAAGAGGGTGTAAACATGGTGAAATCACTCAAGAGTCAAAGTGTTTCCACTGTTAAGCATGTTAGCAACCCTGTTGTTATGAAAAAGAAATAAATGTTAAAAAACTCACCATAATCAGAGTCTTTAAAACAGGTACCCAGGGTCTCCTGTTCATCTAAGCTTTCATCATCACTAAGGTGCCGTGCTGGACGCTTGATGGGCCGTTTCCCTGGCCTCTGAAAGACGGCCTTCCTCTCGCTCTTCTTGACTCCACTCATCCACCCCTCTCTCCCTCCTTTTTCCTTCATAAGCCCCAGCATCTCACCTCCTCCAGAGATTGACAGAGGAGAGGAAGAGGATGAAGAGGACGAGGAGGATGGAGGATTTGCCATCGAAAGCATGCCCTGGATAGCATCACGGGTGCTGGGGGAGGCTGGTGCTTCCTCACTTCATAATATGAAGAGAACCGTCAGAAGTTTATATAGAAACAAACACCTACGCATTCAAAAACTAAATGGCAGTATATGAAGTGTGCGAGATGTACCTCAGTGCAGAATCCAGGCCCGCCACCTGTTTGCTTGCCTTAAGCAAGTCTAAAATCCCACCTGCTCCGCCTTTTACACCCTGCATTGTGAGCATCTCTTCATCAGTGGTGTAATCCTCCTATTCAAAAGTAAAATATGTCACAATTCATCTCCTAAAGATGACTATAAAGGCTGCACAAAGAGCTCAGCTTGAATAAAAAAAAAAAAAAGAAGAAGAGATTTTTAAGAATTATCATTTTTGGTGTGAATGGGCTTTAAATGTGATTTGCACACCTCAATATCAAAATCCACTTCTCCTGGCTCACGGATTCTGTGGGGGTCACTGCATGGTTTGGCCCGTGGTAGTTTCCTTGGCAGACCTTAATGAGACCATTGAGGGAAGTATTACTCTCTGCCAATATGTCGATATGATTAAATTCAAATGTATTAATAATAATAATAATAAAAAATTTATACATATTTTATATATTACCAGCTAATTTCTTCTTGCTTGGTAGAGATGGCCTACGGCGTGGAGGAGGGGTTTCATCAATCTGAAGCTCGTCTTCTGAATCAAAATCAGACAAAGTAGCCATATGGGGCTGGAACTGCTGAAGTGAACTCCCAGCTCCATTTGCACTGCCAGCACGACCTTTCTTCCTAAGAGACGAAGAAGAGAAGGTTTCAAAATTACTTGTCTTCACATAAGAATCCTTGCATCATAGAAATGAGTGAGGATGACACCATTTACCCTTGAAGCTTTCCATTAGTTAGCACCAGCTTGAGCTTGCTCTTGTTGATCTTCTCTTCAAAATCATCTAGACAGTCATCAGGCAGATCAAGCTGAAAAAACAAATTATGTTATTTTCAATGATGATATTAGGAAAAAATGTAAAACAAACAGTTACATCCCTAAAAAAAATCTTAATCAGAATTTTGTCTTTACCAGAATCCAAAAAACATAATTACAAACTACAAAAGTGTACTTGTAAGAAAATGTTTCAATGGATCAGACAGAAAATATACAAAAAAATAAACCTAACCACAATAATATTATGTACATTACTGTTCAAACGTTTGGGGTTGACAAGACTTTGAATATTATTGAATCATGTTGTCTTCAGCATCATACTTCTTCAGAATTCATTTTAAGATGCTGATTTGTTGCTAAGAAACATTTATTTGCAACACAATTTACTGACCCCAAACTTTAAAATAATTGAGTGTAATAAACATAATAATAACAACAACATGTAAGCATTATAAATTCTACCTTGCTCTTTTTGACTTTACACCCTGGTTGGAACTTCTTGAGTGTGTGTTTTGTATGAATCTCCAGCAGATCCAGCTCTCCTGCTTCCGTCTTTATCTCTTTGCCTTTCTGGCTCTTTTTCTTAGCTCCCGGAGGGCCTACTCCCCCTCCTCCAAATGCCTCCTTTGGCTTTGGGCCTCTCTTTTTACTTAGGTGCTGGCCAAAAGTGAGGGGTGTGTTTAACTGAGCCTTGGGGTGTGGAGAAGGAAGACCCTGAGAGCCGCCGAAGGGTGTCCCACTCCTGCCAATGTTCTGCTGGAAGATATCCTGCAGAAGGTAACACACTAATTAGATGCACGACAAACAGCACAACCCATTGTCTTACAAATCTGAGCCTGAGATATTCTCACCTCAACCAGGCGTATCTCCTTAGCCAGATCTTTCACTAACTGCTGTGTCTTTATTGTGTCTGGAATCTCCTGTTCATGCTCACCCAGGGACTGAAGATAACAAAAAAAGAGCCAATATAAGCTTTGTATAATCACACATAATTCTAATGAAACTAAAAATGAAAATATTATTTATTTATTAAGGTTTTTTCCGTTTTTTTCTTTTTTGTGTGTGTTTATGTTGTTACTAGTCGCCCATGTGATTGTATATTCTGTGCTTTAAAATTGAAAACTACAAAAAATATAATACATATTAAATAAATATGTGAGCCAAATTTCCCATTGTTGCCATTTATAACTTGCATAATAACTGCTCAGTTCTACACGTAATATAATTAAACGTACTTCCTTCCGTGTCCAGCCGCGGAAAGCATTATTCAGAGCTTTGGCTCCGTGGACCAAATAAGTGGCAGGATGCCGCCGATTCTCTCTCAGACCTAAAGTGGATTGGAAAAACATAAAATTGAAACTACGTAAAAGAATGTTGTACTAAAACAAGAATAAGCACTAAAGACGTTCGCTTTAAGTCATTTGCTTTATGAGAAGAAGCCTCACCTCTGAAAGTATCCAGGAGATGCTTGCCAACATACCAGCACACGGTCTCGAAATTTGGAAACTTGAATAAGTCTGCTGTGCTCAGTCGCTTTTCTATTTCATAGGCTCTAATGAAAAGAAAGGGAATACCAACCATTGAAAAAGCCCAGATCATTCATTCATTCATTGTCAGCACAGCGGAACGAACCGCCAACTTATCCAGCATATGTTTTACGCAGCGGATGCCCTTCCAGCTGCAAACCATCACTGGGAAACACCCATACATTCTCATTCACACACATACACTACGGACAATTTAGCCTACCCAATTCACCTATAGCACGTCTTTGGACTTGTGGGGGAATCCGGAGCACCCGAAGAATACCCAAACAAACACGGGGAGAACATGCAAACTCCACACAGAAATGCCAACTAACCCAGTCAAGGCTCAAACCAGCGACCTTCTTGCTGTGAGGCAACAGCGCTAGCCACTGCACCACCACGCCACCCAGATCAATACTGGTTAAAATAAGGAGATGAACAGAAAAGCGTTAACTCACCGAAGCTGCATGTCAATGTTGAGGCTGTGTAGAAAATTTCCCCCAAAAGCCAAACAGTCCACAGGGGTCAGGACAGCATGAATCCAACCTGATGAAGAATATAGATTATTAATTTTATTTCTCAGTCACTCCGAGTAATCAAATAAATGTATATCTGCAATACATCTTGATAGGACACTACAAGTAGTACCTGTTGGGATGAAGAGGGTGTTTCCTTGTTTAACTGAGCATTTGTAGCACATGTCAACCTGGTCCCCAAAAAACAGCTCATTCTGATTGGAGGATGAACTCCAGCGCTCAAAAAGGGACAAATTAGCAGCAGTGGGGCGAATGAGGTAAAAGATCTTTTCACCCTGACAAAGAAAAGAAATACATAAGAACACTTTAGTAAGAAGGACAAACAACAAAGCTTTCAGAAGTGATCAAATGCAGTTACATATCTCACATTTGCTGCTTTCTTCACTAATAATGTACTGCTAATTAGAAAACAACTAACCCGGAGTACGTGGTACCACACGGAGGTTCCTCCAAAGTCAATGTGGAAGTCAGTGTAACTGTCCTTCACTCCCATTAGGCAGTATTTCTGCACATTAGGCCTCTCAAAGATAGACTCCTCGGGCCAGAGGTTCTCCACCCATGACAGCTTCCTCACGATCTTTGGTGTCTCCACCAGATTGGACAACCTAAAAAAAACACACAAAGTTGAATCCTCTTTGAAAAGTTTAAAATCTTTGAGGTAATGGAAATAGTGACAAATCAGGTCTTCTGTTTTGAAACATACATAAGTGAAATTAATTATTGAGAAGAAAAACAATTGGATGAGGTTGTTGGTTGGATGGAAGGAAGGAGAACTTTCGATCAAATTTACGAATAGGACAAAGTTTATACATGCAAAATATTTGGGGTATTGGCCAGCCTGATATACATCACTAGAGAGAAGTTTATTATTTTACTGCAAGAATGATACTTGGGTAAAATAATATAAGCTAGAGCTGTCATGAATTATGAAATTTGGCTGACGATTAATTGGCTAAGAAATAATTGTCTGGTTTGGTGCATTGACAATTAATTGTCTGTATTGGGGTCCATACAGGGATCTTGCTATATATATATAAATATAGTTCATATATATGAACATATACTGTACCAAAGTCAAAACTAGAACTAATCGAACAAAAAAAACAACAACTTAAGATCACAGCCCAAAAATGAGTACACCCAAATTAATATGTTAGGGGAAAATATGAAATAAAATTTAATAAGCATGGAAAATCAAGGGAAACATAAAAATAACACAATTTTGTTGTTGAATTTAAATGTATTATCCTTCTATTCCTAAAGAGGTTAGATGTTCAATGGCCATACTTGTAATTCTAATGATTGAACATTAACATGTAAAGTATATATGCTGAAACATGTATGACATATATCTTTGTTAAATATGTGAATTGCATATATATTGCAAATATATTTTTTTTTTATTTAAAAAAAATTGTTACAAACTATTGAGATTAATTTACTCTTTTTTTTTTTTAAATTGCCACTTTGCACCTAAAAATATTAATGTCATTTATTGTAACTGTAAATGTAAATGTATTGTAATTAATCTCCATTTTATATACATTCCTAATTAGTTCACAGCAAAAGAAATGACATGCATTTAGAAAACAGGTTTCCATTTCGTGCTGACATGAGAGCACCATATATAAGCTACTGCCGTACACATTGAAATGATTCACGTGGACATTTGTATAGAATGTACCTGGTGTCTGAGAACTCTAAGCTGATCACATTGAGCACTCGATCTCTGTTTGGACTGTTGTAGTACTCAACAAACTCTCCCAGTTTCATCTTGAGATCTGCTTGGCGACTGACATCAATCACGTCAATTTCCTTTTCAGCACCTTTTCAAAAAAAAAACATTTAAAAAAATTAATTCTCACAGATAAACAACTACAAAAAAAGTTGCACTGCAGGTCTGATTTAAGCTACCAATATAATGCTCCACATCTGTTACAGAGAAGGACGACGGGGGCAGATTCATGCCCAGGCCATCTTTCCTGAGGACCAGGACTGGAACACTGAAAGAGCGCTCCTCTAGAAACTCAACCGTGAGCTGGGCACCGGTCGGCTTCAGCAGGACTTCATCAGCACTAGAATATAAACAATTTAAAAACATTTTTCAGCATACTCATCGTAGTGCATCAATGAAACCTCATAATACCAGATAAGTGCTAGCCCACACTTAGTAGTAAAGATCTTTTTAAAGTCAGAGCAAAATTAAACTAAACTAATTTAAATGAATACTCTACTTTTTTGGAAAATAGGCTCATTTTACAAGTCACCTAGAGCTAAACAGTTGAGTTTTACTATCGTTGAATACATTAAGCCTATCTCTGGGTCTGGCGGGAACACTTAGCTTAGCATAAATCATTGAATCGGATTAGTCCATTAGCGTCTCGACCAAAAATAACACTTTTTTTAAAGTTTTGATACTTTTCCTATATAAATGTTAACTCTTCTTCAGTTACATCCTGTACTTAGATTGACGAAAAATTTAATGTTTCTATTTTCTAGGTTGATGTGGCTAGAAATTATACTCTCATTCTGGTGTAATAATCTGCTGCTGTTCCATGGTTGCAGCAGGCGCAATGATATTATAGTAATATTATAGAACATAGTCCCCAGCTAGGTAACAGCGCTGCATGATATCATTGGACGGGAAAACAACTTTCATTTTCTGTGAGTCTTAGTACACTATGTAACTACAGAAGAGTCAAGATTTAAAAAGAAAAATTATAGAAACTAGCAAGATGCTAATGGTCTAATCCGATTCAATGATTTGTGCTAAGCTAAAAGTGCTCCCGCCATACCCAGAGATCTACTGAATGGTTTTAAAAATGAAAACTTACAAACTAAACGGTTTAAGTTAAGTTGACTTGTAAAATGACACTATTTACAAAAAAAGTGGAGCGTTCCTTTAAAACGTAGTCACTTAGAGGAAATATTGAGCTAGCAATAATAGTCAGTGTAAGACTCCAAAAAGTATTTACCTGGGAAAAGTGCGACAGCGTAGCTCCCTGACAAACTGAGCACTGCCCGTCTTCACAGGTCGTCCTGAGTCTCTCCCCAAACCAACATCAACGTGCTTTAAAGCTCCCCGCCGTTTGCGCACTGACAGAAGTAGATATCATAGTTACTATCATAGTTCTTCCAAGCTAATAGCAATATGTTTATTAGTCCATTCTGAGCTATAAATCAGATGCTGAGAGTAGTCATATTGCCTGTTTTCATTAATAATGTTTGATTACTTGACAAAAAATAGTCTGTTTGCATACCATTTTTTCATCTGAAACATGCTGTCACTTACATAATGCAATTAATGTCAAGCAAGCAAAACATATACAAACTGCTCAAAAAGCGAGTCTTTGTACAGCATATTTTAAACAATTTCAGTTCCACTATAATAAAACAAATTGTGTCTGGTAAAACCAACAAAAATGTCCTGTTCTGAATAATGTTATATGTTAAAATCTATACTTATAATTAATGTAACGTATGATTAATAATGAATAAAAAATAAAATAAAACATAGGATTTATACATTAATGTGTTTTATCTGTGATCATATGTTCTCCCAAAATAGCATTTTTGACTTGGTGCAAATAATTTTCTGTACAATTTTGTATACACAAAGATCGAACTAACCCAGCACTATTAGATACTGCTCAAGCATTTGATCTAAAATCCACAAAAAAAAAACCTATCAAAACAACATGAATATAGCCAGAATTGACAAATATTACACCATTTGTGACACTTACTGACAGACGGTCCATGTGTCACCTGACAGTTAGGACAATGATACAAATCAATTTCTGCTGCTTTTTCCTCTTCCACACCAACACAACTACACAAGAAAAAAAAAATATATATATATTATTACATTTGCAAAAAAACATCACATTTAAAAGAACAACATGATTTAGCTTAAAACAGTCATTTACCAATTTTGCAACCTCACCTGCCATGAAACCAGTCCTGACAAACATCACACTCAATCATGAATCGGGTGACATCATAAGGGAGACGGCACAGGCAGTAAACTGGAACAGATGCCATTCTAAAGCCTCTGGCCTAATATCTTAATGTAAAAAAAAGTCTTATATTATGGTACTGCTTCTTTTCAAGCACCACAGTTTATTTATTTGTCTCTGTGGAGTGTCAGTTTCTCTTTAGAGATGTTCAGCAATTCCTTTGAGGTGTTGAAAAGACCACCGTATTCACAGTAAATTTCTTTATATGAAGTACGCTGGCTGGCTGGTACAACTGTAGATCAATATGCTTCAGCTGTTGCAGTCAAACCGGGCAATAGGTGCATAGCATGGCTCGACACCTGTTGAGAAAGTAAGAAAAATTTGTCAAATGACAAATTATACATATTATAGCCAAACTACAATCCAAATAGAATGTGTAATATATTTAATACAGTAAACTCTGGAAACGTGTTCAAAATACCGCAAAGGAATTAGTCTGTGTTTGGCTAAACCTCTACATCTATGCACCTGCTGCCTTTACTAGTCAACAGTCTCAATCTGTGCAAGCTTCTTATTCATTCTCAAACAAACCTTTAAACAGTGAAGCCAAAAAAGCCCACAAGACGTTATAACTACACATTATCCGGCCTAAATGCTCAAAATATTACACAAAATACATGAAAAACTTGTATGGTCTGGTTCTGATATATATTTACAAAAGTTTGCGTCAAACGTATTTGGGTTTAGACTCATAACACTTCATTAAACATTTATGCATTACACTTGTAAAAACTACACATTTGCGAAAGGGACAACTTAAAGTAACTTATCAATAACATCGTAATAACAAATTGATGAACAAACTATTGATGTTTGCGCTACCAGGTAATTCACTTAGTTTAGAGCTGCATAGATAGAGCTGACTTACAACGGGACGATACTAAATATGAAAGCGCAATGCACAAATAATGTAATTGCATCCACTGAATTTGTACATTTTAAAATACATGTGTGTTTTGATTAGGCAACGCGTTCTATGAGAGCAGAAAACAGTTTGTTGAAACATAAGAGCTGGTAGCTAGCTTAGCTGCTAATAACATAGCATGATCGCCAACGTCTTGCAACGTGAATCTGCTTAATCTTTGTGTTTACAACACAACCAAGATACGTTTCAGAGATAAATCATTAATCTAAACTCAAATGTAGCTACGAAATGAAATACGTAGGATGCTATTATAAGAGTCGTAGCTAAACAAAAGGACTTGTTGCAGCGCGCGCAGTGCTATCGGGTCTTACCGGGTGTAAAATGCCGCCACTCTCCCGAGGGCCAAGCGCAGCATGCCGGACAAATTGTTAGGAAAATCCGAGGCCTGCGCGGCCTGCTTTACAAACAACAAGAGGCTTTCAGAAAACGCACAATTCTTCCCTTTTTACGTATTTGAGAGAGGAGAATAAGTAAACAAATCTTGCAAGATCTCGAGGGAATACAGTCCACAGCTGAAAATGATAGATTTTATGAAATTCATAACGCAGCGATTTCCCGTGCTATAAATTTATCCCAATCCGCCCGTGCAGCGACCACTGTCTGCGGGAGAGGGAACAATAAAGTTACTTCTCATGTCGGTCGTTCTTCGGACAGCAGAG
The DNA here is from genome assembly GCA_903798125.1 of Danio choprae. NCBI lineage: Eukaryota > Metazoa > Chordata > Actinopteri > Cypriniformes > Danionidae > Danio > Danio choprae. Next base: position 6,547,164 of record CAIGQW010054382.1, read on the forward strand.
ACTTCAGATGAGCCTGAATCTGTATAGAGTTCACACCACAACAGTATCTATTTAATAGCCACTATCGACTAAACTAAATGCAAAACCACAGATATCATTCATCCCATGGTTAGTGTATGTAACGTAATGTTCAAACAACAGAAAGGAAATCTTTTTCATAAAAAAAAAACAACATACAGAATTAAATTATTTATTTATAATATGTAATGTACGCACGCTCATAGTGTAGGCTACTTATATAGCCTACGTTTTGAAAAATATCAACCAAATGTAAAAATAAAATTGGAAAAAATAATCACGTGTTTGTTTATTTAGGATTGGTTCAAATTGCTTAGAATAACAGCAATTCATCTAATAATAAACTAATATCGAAATAACTATTTATTTATTTATTTGCTCGTGTTAAACCAGGGATAGGTCTTCATCCTCATCGTTTTAAAATTAATATTGTTCTTTAAAAATAACAACATACAGGACAACTTGTTCATTTATTCATTTATAATGAAAAATACCAGCCAAAAGAAATGTAGAAATAACAAATTGTTTGTTTGTTTAGGAAGGATAGCTTATTAATCACCAAAGACAAACCAATAGCAATAAACATAAATACAGAAAAACATATTTATTATATACTTACTTGTTTAATTGCTTTTTTTGCACTGCAACCAAATGTTAAAGCATGGTCCTCATTTCATGGTTAGCGCAATTTAACTCTATAAAAATAAACTGAGTAGGCTAATATTCACGAAAATAATAAAATACATAATAATCAAACTATTTATTTATTTATTTCTAATATACCATATGCAATGTTATATAGTATCTATAATATATACAGTAACTACTATAAATACACTACAGATATATTTTACATCGTTATTATACAACAGCCAAAACGTGTTTACATGTAAAATATAGTGTATTACTGTAGTCCTATTTGTCTGAAGGGTTGCTAAATCAGTACTAATTATTTGGATAATCTTAAGCAAAGTACAGTATATTTTTCCAAGACACACACCACCAACCCATGCACGAAAAGGTGTAAATATCCAGAACACAAAGAGGAGTGTGAGACGGTGTGTCGTCCAGCAGATGGAGACATCAGACACACGATGAAGGATGAGCTAGAACGATTAAACAAATAGAACGATTAGTTTGAGAGAGAGAGAGAGACATTCACAACACTTAATTACAATATGATGTTACACGTTTACACTATTATTAACTGCAGAACATTAAAAAAAAATTCATACTTTATAATTACTAAATTCTATTATAATTCTGGATTTAACCGAATTTAAAAATACTGCATTAAAATCATTTTGTTCCTTTTTTGTGGTGTAAACTGGGAGCCTGACTGCCTGCCTATCAAATAGCACAGTTATTATTATTATTATTATTATTATTATTATTATTATTATTATTATTATTATTATTATTATTATTATAAAATAAGAATCATAAAAATGTATTTAGCTTTATCAATCATTATTTAAAAACAAAATAGATTCATTCATTCAGTCATTTTCATTTCGGCTTAGTCCCTTTATTAATCTGCGGTCGCCACAGCGGAACGAACCGCCAACTTATCCAGCATATGTTTTACGCAGCTTGTGGAGGAAACCGGCGCACCCGGAGGAAACCCACGCCAACACAGGGAGAACATGCAAACTCCACACAGAAACGTCAACTGACCCAGCCGAGGCTCGAACCAGCGACCTTCTTGCTGTGAGGCGAACGTGCTATCCACTGCGCCACCGTGAGGCCACAAAATAGATTTGTTCATTTAAACAATATAGTAAACTTTAAATAATAATAATAAAACACGCAAAAAAAAAATCCATTTCATAAACCAGGGTTTTTAATTGACTAAAAGAAAAAACCATATCAAAACACATGTCCCAATATTGTATGTTTTTGGTTGTAGTTAAATCAATAAACCTGGTTTATTCATACATATCTGTATTTGCTTTTATTATTTACATATTTTGTGTTCACTACTATTTAAACAAATATGCATATTTCTAATAACATTGTTGTTACTGTTATTTTACATTTTTGTTTGTTTGAATTAATAATATAAATTAACTTTATTATAAGGGCCTCACAGTGGCGCGGCACGTTCGCCTCACAGCAAGAAGGTCGCTGGTTTGAGCCTCGGCTGGGTCAGCTGGCGTTTCTGTATGGAGTTTGCATGTTCTCACCGTGTTGGTGTGGGTTTCCTCCGGGTGCTCCGGTTTCCCCCACAAGTCCAAAGACATGTGGTATAGGTGAATTGGGTAGACTAAATTGTCCGTAGTGTATGAGTGTGAATGGGTGTGTATGGGTGTTCCCCAGAGATGGGTTGCAGCTGAAAGGGCATCCGCTGCGTAAAACATATGCTGGATAAGTTGGCGGTTCATTCCATTGTGGCGACCCCAGATTAATAAAGGGACTAAGCCGAAAAGAAAATGAATGAATGAATGAACTTTATTATAATTTTATTATTAATAATTATTATTATCAATAAAAATTGTTTTCATAATGTAGTGTCTAACATTTAGGAGTAATAATGACAATAATATTGAACACTATTTAAGATTAATCCAATAAAAATAAATAAATAAATAAATAAAATAAAAAAGATTTATTCTTTATCAATTTATTTATTTATTTTTTTAAGATTTTGGACTGAGCATCCAAATATTTTAAAAGTAATTCAATCATCCCTTCAATCCATGCCCACATCACTCCAAATATAACATTTTTGATTTTCAACATGTACACAGTTACACTTGTTTGTTTCTTATCATGCCCCACACTAATGTCCATCTGTCATGTCCACCCATCCACTAGAACTGAACCCTATCCACCCTCCTCCATCCCCAGCCTGTGAGGCTCATCTCTGTTGGCCGCGGTCTGGATGCGGGGTGGGCTGAGCAGGCCCGGCCCATCACAGATTGATGAATTGATTGCGGCGTTGCTGCCAGTGAGTCTGTGCCCTGGGCGAAGGCGCCCCGGTTACGGCAGGGAATCCCAGCTATGGCACCCGCCGTGGTGCCGCTATTATGAGCGTCCAGCAGGAGGCCATTGGGGCTGGAGACCCATGGAGGAGCCCTGACCCACATACTGCTGTCACGCCCCTGGAGACACACACTGAGAGGTGAGGGGGTGAGAGGCTGGACGTCCCGCTAAACAAACACACTGCCCTTCACTTTATTTACAGGCTTCTCCAAGACCGAGAGCTGCAAGTGCTCACACGCAGAAGAAGATGAAGCGCTTTCAGTGTACGAACAAAACCAAAAACCCCAAAGAATAAGTTATCAGAATGCACAAACTAACTGTAGAAGTGTACAGCAAGCAAACTGGTCACCACTGATTGAGATATAGGTGTTATCCTAAAACTAAAATTAAATTTGTAATTAATGTAAATAATTGTAAAATGTTCATTCTTTTCCTGTAACTAAAATTAACGTTATTTAATTATTTATTTATTTATTCATCTAGACTAGTTTATTTTTTTACTTTAAAATTTTAAATCTTGGTACCTATTATAAAATAAGTAACAACATAATTAAACAAATATATATATCAAATGAAAGCTGCAAGCAGCGATGAAAGGGACCTCGCACCCAGGCTCACCGCCACCCGATGGCCTCAGGATGACAGAGAACAGCGGACTATAATAATTTAAACCTATAAATGACACTTTATAATACAAAATGCTTTAGAATATTAATAAATACAAAAATATATAATTAATATTAAATAACTGAAAATAATACTGAACAGAATTTCTGTACTGTTGAGATCTGTTTGTTGGACATCTAGCAAAACAATAAGATTCCCTTTGCACTATTTCTAGACTTTTCTGAGCCTATAAGAGCTGTAAGTGTTCCCACAGAGAAGATGAAGTGCTCTATGAAATTTACACAAACCCAGAAACCACAGTAAGATCAGATTTATCACATTCTGTGGTGACAGATAAAGTTATCAGAATCCAGAAACAAATGTTATAATTGTGCAGCAAACCGCTGAGTGACTGAAGAGACGCATAAGTGTGTGTATAAACTAAATTCTGGAAGGGAAAAAAGTGATGTCTGAATGGAAGCAATTAGAGCAGATGAACTTTCTTCAGACTTGTGGGTTTGTTTTGGTTGTAAAGACTTTGAGTGGCTTTGCAGTTTTATTAAATAAGTCTTTTCTCCTATGATGTAATGTGGGAAGCAAAGCACCTGTCATATTCACTGAACACTGTCTGTGTTCTTAATAACTAAAACTTCAATTAAAATGTTCAATTCAATTATATATTTTGACATTGAAATAAAGTGATAGATTTCCCGGTGATGGGTTGCAGCTGGAAGGGCATCCGCTGCGTAAAACATATGCTGGATAAGTTGGCGGTTCATTCCGCTGTGGCGACCCCAGATTAATAAAGAGACTAAGCCGAAAAGAAAAATGAATGAATGAATTTATATTATTATATAGTTATAAGAATTAGCACAATTATTTCAATAGTTTTAGCTAACACGTCTGAATGTCAAGCTAAATAGATGTATACATGAATAAATGAATTAATAGCTGAACATTATTGTCTGTTCAGATGCAGTTGGAAGTAATTATTTTTAAGGAACATACTTCTCATTCTAATAGTTTCTCAATGCAAGGAACATGAATAAAAATATGAACACGGGACAAATCTGATGAGAAATAACACATATTCATGTTCAATTATCTAAGTGGATACTTTATTAAGCGCGTAATATATAAACACACTTAGTCATTCATCAGTGTAAACACACAACCATAAATATTCAAGTCTATTAGTACCTGCGTCTAATTTCAAGCCACGCTGACTCTTTTCGGCATTTGTGAGAACCACAAATCCCGCGTACTCAACTATGGAGCCATTTACACTAGTGCGTTTTCATTGTGTAGTGCGTATAGGTTTTGTTGTGGTTATCCAAATTACTTTGGCATCTTTGACCCACATTTTTAAAAAAACATTTAAGACCCTGTTTCAGTTTGGAAACGCTTGTGATCAGTTTCAGTATGGAGTGACATACTTTTGAAAATGGAGGCAGGATCTACAATCGCTCTCTGACTGGCTATTGCGTATCTTTCCCTGATTGGTCAAGCACCTCTTATAATCATGGATACCAGTAAAAATATGCCCAATGAATATGAATGGTCACATATTGTGTATTTTAGGCTGTATAGAGTGGACTGGGATGGTTTTCTGAAAAGCAGTAAAAACAGCAGTCTGGATGAGGAGCATTTTCATTCTAAAATGTCATTTGAAAACGCAAACGCACTGGTGTAAACACAGCCTATATCACAGATCTTTGTTTCTTCTTCACAGATTTGCCCATGCAATGCAAGCAAAAACAAATGCAATGAAACATTCAGGGAGCTTGTCTACACGGCATGACACAGACGAACAGCATGCAAGAGGAGTGGATACAGTCAAAGAAACAAATGCATTTAGCCTCAATGGAACAGCTGTTTGGGTAGTGAACAATGTGAGCACAAAAGAAACACTTCTTGTAGACAGAACAATGTGCTATTTAATTGTTGCAAAGAATGCATGCCAAGACACTGATGTACAGTTAGCCCCTTAATCGCTTTACAAACAGTACTGACTGAAGCTCGCTCAGCAACCTGTGCAGAGACACAGGACAAAGCCCAAAATATAACTTGTGTTTTATACAGTAAAATAGTTGTTCATTGTGTCTGACGCACAATTGAATTTTGACATCATAATGTTTTCAGGAGGAGTTTGCATGTTCTCCCTGTGTTGGCGTGGGTTTCCTCCGGGTGCTCCGGTTTCCCCCACAAGTCCAAAGACATGCGGTATAGGTGAATTGGGTAAGCTAAATTGTCCGTAGTGTATGGGTGTGTATGGATGTTTCCCAGAGATGGGTTGCAGCTGGAAGGGCATCCGCTGTGTAAAACATATGCTGGATAAGTTGGCGGTTCATTCCGCTGTGGCGACCCCAGATTAATAAAGGGACTAAGCCGAAAATGAAAATGAATGAATGAATGAATGTTTTCAGGAGAGTATCTGTGATTTTTCTACAATGCCCAATCCCAATTGGCACCATAAATCCCAGCATGGTCCATACTTTCGTGATGTAATGTGGCTTTGACTGATGTGTGTGTAGGGGAAGCCTACACACTTTGATATGGCATACTTCATCTTTGCTTGTGTTCTTGCAGACTTATGGAGTCTGTATCTGTTAAGCGCAAGAGGCCGAAGGGTGTCAGATTGTTCTTATTCACTTTCATAAGAGTAAACCCAATTACCCGCACTGAGACTTAATCCCAAAAAACAGGTTCGCAAGTTCGGTTCGACTGTTCGATGGACTTCCACTCATAGTCTCGATCCCAATTCCAAATTATACAATTTATGTTCATTTGGGGTCTTGCAGACACATGGTCTTTAGCCTCTTTTCCTCTGCACAGTATGACTCGCTTCAGTTTTGGTAGGCACCGGTTAGCATTTCCACTGCAGTTTAGTACCACTTAAATTGGATGGGATGGGGTATGCGCACAATGACTTTTAAATTTCAGTAAGCCAGCTCAAGCGCTTCCGAGTAACTGTCATGCCATTACAAAATTGCCACGTTTAAGATCTGGTTTCTTTAAAAATCAATGATCTTCACTGCCTGATTGATATACGTTATAAAGTGGATCTCAGACCGGACAAGAAGCACTGCATTAAATTCAATTGTTTTGCGACATGTCTTTAAAATATGGAGATTTATTTTATCAAAATTTTTTCAATGGAGTTGCTGGGCTTGCCTGCTGCTCCTGACCTCACATAAACCTTTTACTGGACGTTTATCAGTGTCTGAAAAACTCTAGCTGTGGATATACCCCATTATCGTTAATTTAGTTTTGCCACCTCTACTGCCTTGGTTTCCTGAAAACAAAATTCTTTCTGGGTTGTTCCATTTAGATTCACTCCTAGGCTACCAATGAGAGGAATATCTGGACCTCTTCTACACTTCTTGGATCGTCACATCGTCTGTCTGTTAGGACCATGAGGTTTAAGAACAGTGATCACAATTAGCTCTCTATGGGTCTGCACTGAGACCCAATCCCAAATAGCACCCTAAACTCTTGCAGTCTTCCTCTGAGTCAGAGAATGTCGCCGGCCCAGTTCCAAATTGGGATCTTGTGGACTTAAATATTCTGTGTCTGTTAAGTCCTTGAGACCGTAGGGTGTCCAATTAATAATTTCTGCTTTCAGAAGGGCTTCTGACTGTTGGGTAGCGGTCTGCTCTGTGTCTCGGGCCCAATCCCAATTGGCACACTTTATGTTTGTTTAGGGGACTTAAGGACTTTGTGTCTGTTAAGTCTACAAGACTGTAGGGTGTCTCATTCTTCATTCAGGCTTTCATAAGTGTGCTCACAAACAGCCACCTTTGTGGCCACAACGTGCCCTTGAGGTGTACTTCTGCCAAGTTTTTCCTGAGGGCCAATCCTAAATTGCACCATAAACCTCTGCAGTCTTCTTCTAAGTCCCTACTTTTGTGACATAAGACAGGTTTTAACAGTGGGCAGAAGCTCGCCGCAGGCCTAATTCCAAATGGACCAATTCAGGTCCACTTTAAACCATGTGTGCATGTCCGCTAAGTCCATAAGACAGTATAGTTTCTCATTCAACATTTTAGTTTTCATGAGCGCCCACTTTGAAGTCACTATTTGCCATTGTAATCCCAAATCCCAGCCCAAATAGCACCATAACCATGTGATGTTACAAAGATTTTATTGTCAAGTAAAAGTTTGCTCAATGCGTGCCTCAGACCCAGATCCCAATTGGCACACATCATGTCCATTCACAGTCTTGTGGCTTTACAATGGCCATCATGTATGCATGTCTTGTTAAGTCCTATCCTGTTAACATCATAGGGTGTCACATACATCATTTTAGCCTTCAGAAGGGTGCTTGCAAGAGCTCCTTTTGACAAAAACTACAGAAGTGTTTGTCGAAAGTGTGTTCAGCTTACAAAGTGAGCACCTGCAAAGGGAGCATTTACAAGCAACTTTCAGAAAGCCTAATTAAGGGATGGGACACTGTATGTTCATTTGTTTACCAGAAGTGTGCCATATGAGATTTGGCCACAAGGTGTTAACACTGAAAACATTTGGAAAAGAAACAGATAAGGCAGAACAACAAACTACAGAAGGGGTGAGGGGATTAACACAGGAGCCTGTGTTAGCACACTATCATATGGAGTTTACTTGAAAAGCATTGCATCTGTACATGTAAAACACTAAGTATACTTTGACCTTTAGTATATAGAAACATGCAATAAGAGCATCACAACCACTCTGTAACACTGACAGTCATGAAGTCTGGCTGAAATGCTAATAATAACTTGCAATGCAATTCTATTTAATTTTCAGTAGCAAAACAACACCACTGTAGCAAAAAAACCCTTTTTTTCTGAATATTATTTCACTCGATTTTATTTAAATATTTCAGGAAACTGAATCAACAGGTTTCTCATCTATTAGTGCAGTTAATATAGTTTAAATGACCTGCATTTAAGAGTTACTCCCATAGTAGTCATATAAGTAAAAGCTTTTCATTCGCTCCCAGTTGCTGTCTTTTATACATTTACAGTGTACAGACATGAGAAACTGAGATGTTTGAATGATATGAGAATCTATCTATCTATCTTTGCTAGTAAATATGAGCATGAATTACGGGTTCTACCCCAATCATCTCACAGATCTGTTATTTGGGGTGTGGTGAGGGGATACACTGTCTGGGATGACCCAACTCCCATTGGCCTCGGCTTGTAAACAGAATGAAAGAAACTTGGAAACCATTGGTGCTCCATGATGAGCTTCCACTCAGGTGCTCCTACCGGTTCTGCCTGGATCCAGACTGTCTCATTTCTTGTTCTTGAGTTGGTTGGCCAGCCAATCCAAACCCTCATATAGACCATCTCCACTGGTGGCGCAAGTGGCTTGGATATACCAGTTACGATGGCGTAGGGAGTGGAGACCAAGCTTATCTGTGATTTCTGCCGCATTCATGGCATTTGGCAGATCCTGTGCAGTGAGACAGAAACATACATATCTTACTATGGATACACATAATGCAGACTCTTCAGTATAGACACTTTATTTTGATGGTTCTCTTTAGGCATTCTGTCGATCTAACTTTGCAACTTCATGTCCACTAACTGTCATTAGAGTATCAGAAGCATATTAATGGACAGTTGCGTAAGGATAAGGATAATTGTAAGTTGACATGTAAAAAATCAAGTGTTATAATAAATAAACTTAAATACTTCAAAAATGAAAAGGACCTTTTTATTTGGACCTTATAATATAGTCAGAGGGCGGTACGGTGGGTCAGTGGTTAGCACTGTCACCTCACAGCAAGAAAGTCACTGGTTCGAGTCCTGGCTGGGCCAGTTTGCATTTCTAGGCGGAGTTTGCATGTTCTCCCCTTGTTCACATAAGTTTCCTCTGTGTGCTCCAGTTTCCCCCACAATCCAAAGACATGCAGTATAGGTTCATTCATTCACTTTCATTTCGGCTTAGTCCCTTTATTAATCTGGGGTCGCCACAGCGGAATGAACCGCCAACTTATCCAGCATATGTTTTATGCAGCGGATACCCTTCCAGCTGCAACCCCTCTCTGGGAAACATCCATACACACCCATTCACACTCATATACTACGGACAATTTAGCTTACCCACTTCACCTATAGCGCATGTCTTTGGACTTGTGGGGGAAACCGGAGCACCTGGAGGAAACCCACAGCAACACAGGGAGAACATGCAAACTCCACACAGAAACGCCAACTGATCCAGCCGAGGCTCGAACCAGCGACCTTCTTGCTGTGAGGCGAACGTGCTATCCACTGCGCCACCGTGAGGCCCATGCAGTATAGGTAAATTGGGTAAACAAAATTGGCCATAGTGTATGAGTGTATGTGAATGCAAGAGCATATGGGTGTTTCCCAGTATTGGGTTGCGGCTGGAAGGGCATCCATTGTGTAAAACATATGCCAGCATAGTTGGCGGTTCATTCCGCTGTGGTGACCCCTGATAACTAAGGGACTAAGCCGAAGGAAAATAAATAAATGAATATCATCAGGTTTGAGATTTTTAAACCACATAAGGGTTAGTTTCTCAAAATAAAACTGAAATCAGACTTGTGATTTTATGAGTTGATGCCCAGTTGATGCTTTGTTCTTAGATAGAACTAACTTTATTTTTTATTAGTGCAACACAGCAGCCCTTGAATAAATTTCTCATGGGGCAGGCACTAGGACCTGTTCTTAGTCTAATGTGAATTAGCTGTACATATATACCAGGCGGGCATTAAAACCTAGGGCATGCTGTTACTTGCTACACAAATGACTGTTTAACCTACTGAGGGATATTGTGAACTGAGTTATTCTGTACTCCCATTCACAGTTTCAAGTTGATAATCCAAAGCAGTTAATCTAAATCACATGTAAAAGTTCACCTCAGATTGCTGACCTGATCTTACACTGATAACTCCAGACAGCGGTTACCTTCGGGCTGATGCTTGTGAGTTAGCCACAGCCACTTATTTACATGTCACAGTATACACAAAATAAAAAATCTTTTCCACTTCAATTTGTTCAGCAGTAACAATATATACCATCATACTGTCCTGCCCTAGTGAAGTAACGGTCATAATAGCTTTCTAACAATGTAACATTTCGACTTATTTTCCCATAACCACTCAGTGTCTAAAATCTTTTGCGCACATTGACTTAAAACCTTTTACAGATTTAGTGTTGGGAGCATCCTGACCTACTATATCACACTATGATATGGCAGCTGCACACCATCAGATCAGAGAGACCTTCAGCGGGTGGTCAAAACTGCTCAACACATCAGTGGCAGACCTCAACAACCACTGCCGCCAATGAGCTCTCCAAATCATCAGAGAGCCCATCCAGACCAAAAATAGTCTGCTTTCACCTCTCTGCCATCTGGAAGACGTTGCAAATACATACAAGCACTCTAAGAAAGCAGGCCTGTGGAATATTTTCTGTCTTACAGATGCTGCTCTTATCATTCCTCAGCATCAATACACAAACATACATCAAAACACAGCAGCTACGTCGACACTTCTTCATTATCAACAACTCAATGAAGCTAATGCACATACAAAATGGCAATGCATCGTTAACACCAGGGAATTGTTTCTAATTTGAAGAACACAGCAGAAGCGTGAAGAAATGATAATTAGGAATTCTCTTGCCTGCTTGTTGGCAAAGATGAGGAGTACAGCATCTCTCAGTTCATCCTCAGCCAGCATCCTCATCAGCTCTTCTCTGGCTTCGTTCACTCGCTCACGGTCATTGCTGTCCACCACGAAGATCAGACCTTCAAAATACATGGGAAGTGAAATGTTGATATGTAATGTGAGAAAGCAGTTTTTCACATGAGGAAATATACTGACAGCCAAAATTAATTTGCATGACTTTTCACAGATTCCAAATGTTTGATATGCATCATGAGAGGCTGTGCAGGTAATAATGTTGAAATAATGCTCAGTTTCTTGCACACACTGATCTTTTTGCTTATTAAACCTCAATGTATCACCCGGAGCCATGAGTATTAATTTTGTTGTATGTGTAATAAAAAAAATGGCAACAGGCATTCACTTGCATTTCATGAATAACCAAGAACATTGGTTTCTGCTAAAAAAATGTTAGCAGAAACCAATGTTCTTGGTTATTACACACACACACACACACACACACACACACACACACACACACAC
>CAIGQW010054382.1:6563936-6581137 GCA_903798125.1 Danio choprae
CGGAATGAACCGCCAACTTATCCAGCATATGTTTTACGCAGCGGAAGCCCTTCCAGCCACAACCCATCACTGGGAAACATCCACACACACACACCCATTCACACACATACACTACGGACAATTTAGCTTACCCAATTCACCTGTACCACATGTCTTTGGCCTTGTGGGGGAAACCGGAGCACCCGGAGGAAACCCACGCCAACACGGGGAGAACATGCAAACTCCACACAGAAATGCCAACTGACCCAGCCGAGGCTCGAACCAGCAACCTTCTTGCTGTGAGGCAAACGTGCTACCCACTGCGCCACCGTGAGGCCCGGACTTTGAACACTGATTAACAAACTACAAGATGGCGCTGCAGGCGGCGCGGTGGCACAGTTCTGGTTTCCCCCACAAGTCCAAAGACATGCGCTACAGTTGAATTGGGTAAGCTAAATTGTCCATAGTTTATGAGTGTGAATGAGAGTGTATGGGTGTTTCCCAGTGATGGGTTGCACCCTGAAGGGCATCCACTGCGTAAAGCATATGCTGGATAAGTTGGCGGTTCGTTCCGCTGTGGCGACCCCTGATTAATAAAGGGACTAAGCTGAAAAAAAAATGAATGAATGAATGAAGATGGCGCTGCATACCAAACACTGACAGAATACACGCATATTGTGCATGCATTTGAAAACGTAACATTCTGTAGTGCATTTAGTTACAGTTTTAGACCATTTTCCAATTTAAGTCATCAAACAGTAGGCATTTTTTATCTTCTCATGAGTAACATGAAGTATAAACAGTCTCTAGTCGTTGCGTAATGATTTTGTGTTGTCTTGGACACTTTTAATGCCTTCACACTCCATTTATAAGGCATCCATGTTTTTATTTTTCTGTTCAATTTGACTGGACTGAAATCACATGATTATTCTACTTAGCAAATCATTGTAGGCAAGAAAAAATAAACATATATGACTGCAGCTTGAAGGAAAATAGCACAGCAAAAGTACCAATACAGCACTAAAAATGTAAGTAAAAGTAAACATTTTTAAAACTACCTATTACTTAGTGAAGTACAATTCCTGAGAAAAAATACTTTATTACAGTAATTTGAGTATTTGTAATTCATTACTTTACACCACTGCAGAGCCTATTTTGCATTAGGAAAAATGTAGCAGTAACCAGATGAAAAATGTAATCCTTGAAAACATAACCAGAGTGCACAAACACTTCAGTGATGTCATGTTAATGTATGGTCATCCTGAAAAGCCTTACAGTGAGAGCGCTAATCTGCAAATTCATCTCAGATGACTCATAACTGTCATCATGCGCTGATTAAATAAATGTGCATGGAACATTGAGTCAAGCACAGTATATATATATATATATATGCATAAAAGCAGCCAGTGAAATAAAATGCAATCCTAACCCAGTTTGAAGTGTGATTGTTTAAAAAAAAAAAAAAAAAATACATTACAACAAATACAGTATTTGTTTAGCCTAAATGTATGTGTTGACTGACATATTGAGATGCACCAGTGGACAAATTCATGAGATGTTTGTCAAATAGAAAGGTTTCTCATGCTCCATAAAATGGTGATGACATCAACATATGGGTAGTAGATATTCCAATGCCAGAAAACCAGAAACTGTTGACTTGCACGACAATTCAAATCCAACAGAACTACCGAAGCCCAGATCTGATCACATTCAGCTTTCAGAAGCAGGTGATCAGAAAAGCCTAATATGGGGAATGATTTCTAATGTCATACTGTAGGTGGGCTGCTGATGAATACGCAAGAGATGCTCGAATCTCATGGTCATCATTCATAAGACAAAATTGTCTTCTCATGGTAAAGCGGCGCATGTCCCGTCAGGAGGCAGTGATGCTGTTTTAACGTCTAGCATCTTTTAATTCTGTCACGACGCAGAGATGCTACTATATCAAGAGCCGGCCTGCATATTGACAAATAATAAATGACACCGGTATTCAGTGTAAATATCATCGAACATATGACATTACTTCAGCAATATCGAATCTATTTTAGACAAAACCATAGCCTAAATTTTAACGTTCTGCAACATCCCTACTCACCTCAGGCACCGACACCGGATAATTTCACGCGTCACTCTGCTCTCGCGATATAGGGGGGATAAGCTAGAGAGAAACAAAGATCTCGCGATACCATCGAAGCGCATCCTGGTGTGTGCTTTAAAAATGTCAATGAATAAACTCATGAAAGCGGTGGTCTAACTCATGAAAGAGCATTAAACATCTCAGGGGAAAGTAAAGTATTTTTCTATAAGCAATACTGCTTTAAATTGCCCAAAAATCAGATACTTCATGTATAATGTGTATAAAACATTAAACAGGAACTCCTATAAGGTGAAATGTGACCTTCAGGACCTAAAATGTAAACATATTTTAAGATTTCATTATTTTCTTTATAAATATTTCGCTAAAAAAAACTTATACATTTGACTATAAATGCCAGGCTTATTATATATTTAATATCTTTTAATTTTCATTCATTCATTAATTTTCATTTTGGCTTAGTCCCTTTATTAATCTGGGGTCGCCACAGCGGAATGAACCGCCAACTTATCCAGCATATGTTTTTTTATGCAGCAGATTCCCTTCCAGCTGCAACCCATCACTGGGAAACATCCATACACACTTATTCACACACATACACTATAGACAATTTAGCTTACCCAATTCACCTATAGCGCATGTCTTTGGAATTGTGGGGGAAACCGGAGCACCCGGAGGAAACCCACGCCAACACGGGGAGAACATGCAAACTCCACACAGAAATGCCAACTGACCCAGCCGAGGCTCGAACCAGTGACCTTCTTGCTGAGAAAAATCTTTAGATTAAAAAATAAAAGATAGGATAAAGAAGGTTAGAAAGTGATAAAGAGCTACTTTTTTTTAAAGATCTGGAAATCTAAAAAATAGAATAGAAATTGTTAATAATAGTAATGTTGACCTAAATGATCTTTTCAAAATCATAATCAATAAAATAGCAATAATATGCAAGTGTAGTCCCATGGTCTAACGAAAAACAGAACGGTTTGACAGAATAGTGGGTAAATTTGTGGGTAGATTCAGAAATGCTGTCATGTAAATTTGGGGCATGTGCTTTTTCCTTATGTCCTATTAATCAGTGAGCTACCACATTTCGAAGAGGTTTCTTTCAGAACTGTGCATTATGTGATAATTTACGACTGAAGGATCTGTTGCTGTGAATGTTTGGAAGCACATTTCCATATTGTGATTAATTATTCAGCTTCGACTGAAGCTAATGAATAAGTAACCTACTGGATGCTGCCAATTTACAAAACTTGGCAACAACTATTTCCTCGCGGTGCCAAATTACTCAGTAGCTGCATGCCAGATTATCAGCAGTGAAGCAAAAGACCACTCAGTATAAAGTAAAGATTATGAGGTTAATCAGAATACTACAAGAAATTATTACAGCTTCATGACATGCAAAAATGCTCATGTTTGCTATACATTTTGTGCCTAATAAATTTGTGCTCGTGAAAGGAAGTGCATATGAGAACACAGCATCTGGACAGATCTAGTGCAAATGAATAGGAAACTCTGTCCCTGTGTCACTTCACACAGTCCACCGTGTGTCAGTGGGTTTTTGATCGATGTGTTTATCAATTCAGTGGTTAGGAAAAGAGAGAGGGAGTGGAGCAGATGCTTGCAGCTGCACACCAGATTACAGGGTGGAGTGCTGTATGGGGGGGGGGGGGGGGTGCTGTGTTTGTGTGCACTGGGGGTTTTGGGGGTTATGGGGTGGGCAGACGAAGCTACAGTGGATAGGGGTGGGAGCAGGAGAGCTGGGCCGGGGGGTGGGAGTTATAATTTAAAGGAGCCTCTCTTCTGAAGTGTTTGCCAAAGTGCACCCCAGCAAACACAGTCATAAGTCGGGTTGGTTAGGCTTGCAGAACTAATGAGGGCTTGCACATTTAGGCAACAGCTTTGATGTTCTGGGTAGCTGGCTCCTTGTTTTTTCTTTCCCTTTCTCTTTTTCTCTCTATCCCACATCAAAAATGGAAGGGGAAGCTGGACAAGGAGCCCAGAAGCAGATGTTTCCAGCTGTTTTTTCCCCTTTTCCTTTCCTTTTGATGTACCTAATGTGTATATGTATATACTCATTTTTTTTTATAACAGCTTACTTTAATATTTCATATTGTATTATATATCAGTTACACATCTATCTGTCTGTCTGTCTGTCTGTCTGTCTATCTATCTATCTATTTATCTGTCATCAATACATCACATTTATTTATCCCTCCATCCATCCATCCACCCACTGCATTCATCTTTCTACACATTCATCCATTTATCCGTTTGTCCATTCATCCAATACATTCATCTAATTATGCTAACACAGTTATGCATTCTGTCCATCCATCCATAAAAAACACTTACTCGTGCATTCATCCATCCATCCAAACACTCACTAATACTTTTACTCATACATCAATTCATTATAAATTATTCTCTTCATCCATCATCAATTCATCACAAAATCTATTTGTCCATATACCAATCCATTCATCTAAACATTTACCCACACTTTCATCTTCCCGCTCTTCCATCCATCCATCCAACTACCATACCCTTAATTTACCTATCCTGTCCATCCATTAATACGTTCATCCAGTTTTCTTGTTTCCAACCATTCATCCAATAATCCATCCAAACACCTTTATTTGTCTATTCATCCATCAATCCATACACCTACTCATGCGATCATCTGTTCATCTCTCTGCCCATATATCCATTTATCTGTTCATCCATCTAACCTCCATACTTTCATCATTCATCTATTTATCCATCTATGATTTCATCCAAACACCTTCTCATGCATTCATCTGTTTGTACTATCCATCCATCCAATTATGCCTTCATTTGTTTGTACTGTCTACCCATTCATCAATTCAATATTGTCCATCTATCTATCTATCTATCTATCTATCTATCTATCTATCTATCTATCTATCTATCTATCTATCTATCTATCTATCTATCTATCTATCTATCTATCTATCTATCTGTCTGTCTTTCCATATGGTAGCTTACTGAAATATTTTCATTTGACCCAGCATTGGTTCCATGCCCTTCTGTTTTAACTGTGGCAGTGTCTGGTTGTCATTACTCTTGATGCTGTCAGTGCGTTGCTTTGTATGTGTGATTGGCTACCCTGCATTTTGTCGGGGGGGTTGGGGGGGGTCTACGACGGTCCAATTTCTCTGTCTCACACATGGGAGAAACAGCGACAGGAAATTCCCTCTTGCAGCAGCTCCAGGGTGAAATGATAAAGGAATAAAGAAATGCAAACCAGATATCCAGCGCTTTATCATTCCACGCCACTCTTTCTCAAGTTCTCTTATGCTCCCATCTTTATTGCCAGAGGAAATACCACGAGAAGCGAGTTTGATAAAGCCAGCAGACCGTGGGTGGTCACCTCACAGCACTTCCTCGTGAGGATTCGTATAGAAAAACTCATTTATTCCTAAGATGTTTGTGCATTCAAAAAAATTCAGACTGAGCGTGGTCATCAGAAGTTTGTCTGTGTTTAGTTAGGAAATCACATACAGTGGTCCAGTTTCTGACAGTTGCAGATTCACAGACAAGAACAAACAGTACTCAGCAGCACATGGCACAACTTTGGACAGTTGATCCCTATAAGACAGGTTCATGCTTCAATCTGCTTATAAAACCCTTTATGAAAGTCTATCCCTGTTGCACATTATGAGAGGTCAGATTCAGTAAATAAAATCTCAAGAAGAGAAGAATTATATTTATGTCTAATATCCCAATCTATGACCCTTCCTTTGGTCTTTCCTGGTTCTAAAACCATGGTAAACCAAGAAAGGTTTCTTAAAAACAACAGAGAAACATTTTACAACATACTGTAGGTAAATTCTCTACACACTTCTTAAAAAATGACTATATATGAAAGTTAATTTATCCATAGAATTAATGTCATTCCCTAAGCATCGAAATGAAGCCTTCAAAATCGTATACATCGATTTCACTGTAATAAGATTGTAATGGCAACTGTTTAAAAACAGTTTAACTCTGGACTTGAGAGTATAAATGTCTTCCATTCTCGCATCAAAGGCATCTGGCATTCAACATTGTTCAGCAGTATGAGATGAGATGTGACTGTTTTTAATCAGCTGCGAAAAATCCACGGGAGGCACAAGTGTTCTCCAGTCACTCCTTCACTCTATCCATCTCCGTTCGCAGATTGGTCTGTCTCTCTAAAGGTTAGGATGGGGTTACACAGCAAATCAACTGAACATTTGTCCTGGTTTTCATAAAAACCAAGCAAACTCAGACTACGACGCAAGGCACATTCTCTTTCAATTGCTCCAGACTGGGGGGAGTTTCTCTATAACGTCTTATGAAACAGCACTGAGATGTTCCCTTCAGTTATCACAGCCATTGATTCTTTATGATCAATGCAGGCAAAGATCTTAAAGTTGCAAGATACAGTGTTTTGGAAACCTCAACCCTGGCATTTCACCATCAATAATAATTACGACATAATCTTCTCGAAGATTTCACCAAGTATGGAATATACATTAAGTGCACTTTCGAAAATGTAAAAAAAGAAAAGGCAGTGCCTATATTTCGCAGGATTAATTTGTTCCTGCTGTTGTGACTTTGGAGGAGTGCAGATGGCGTTTGGGCCATTTGCTTGGTTCTGGAGGCTGAAGATTCCAAGCAAGGAAAAAAAGACAAATGACATGAGTCACCTCCTCCTCAATCTCTGACTTGGCGTTTCGAGAATAACAACAGGAACATGACGCAAATAGATCCCAGATGATGGAGGTTAAAAGTAGGAGAGAAGCGGATAAACAGACACACTGTGGGAGAGCAAAACACTTGCAGTCACATTCGATATGACAGGGTACAGGTTGTTGCCTCCCGGTCCAAAAAAACTAAATGGAGATTTGGATGAAGGTGTGTTGTTCACTTGCACACATTAACCCACTCTGTGACCCTGCACTCCTCGCAGAGCACGTAGCAGCACCAGTGGAAGCGGCAGTGGCAGCGTTCACTGCGGGCCTGTTTCAGGATGTTGTGCCCACGGCCGCAGCACAGCGACCCACAGCCATCCATACCTGGGCTGCTTTTGTTGCAGATCCGCCCCTGTGTTCCCAGCGAATCCACTGCAGGCTCGCGGTCGCAGAAGTCAGGGGATTTCTCGAAGTACACTAACTCACGTGAGATACTGCGCCTCCGCTGGCCTCGGAGCGGATCTGAGCCAGTGCTCCCACCTGTTCGAGAGTTGAACACTCCGTTGTTTTTGTTCTGAGAGTTTATGAAGATGGCAGTCAGAAATTTCTCCCGCAGCAGGGATCCCACAAGCCGGAATTCAGGAGAAACGTACCAGCAGGTCTTGAACTGGCAGCTGCCCGATGTGCCATGGCACTTGCACTTTCTTCTCATGTTGTCAGTAACTACCTGTTAAAGTCAAAAACATAATGACGTGAATATAGTGCATGAAGTTAATTACATACTATTACATCCATGTTCCATGCTTCCATTCATCCACCTTCATCTGTGTTCTATCGACTTAACACTTTCAAGTAAAGAAAATACAATTAATTATAACTGTCAAAAAATATTTTCCATGTGTGAGTGTAAATGTTTTACAATGTAAAAGTCTTTATTATTCGTTTTAAAATACTGTGTTTTATCATGTCACCTGATCACAAAACTCTCTAATTCAGTATTAATTATCAGATATTTTTATTAGATCCATACCTGTCTGCCCACTCTGTTATTATGAATCCTCATGCGAGCGTGTATATCACGAGGAGATCCTCTGGAATCCAACCAATCTCTAGAAAAGCGAACACCAAAACGGATGTCATGACTGCAGCCTCCCCACTCCCAGGTGTCCTGCAGCATCGTGACCTCATCCGGCAAGGGTTTGAGGAGACTCATGGGGTGGTTTGAGTGCAGATTGGCAGGAAGGCTGCCGTGGAGTGAGCTGAGCTCAGGTGTGTTATCTCCTGCACCTGCTAAAGACACCCCGCTCCTCTGAAAGGTCTGAAGTTGGAGCTGGGTTAACTTGAGACGAATTTTATCGTCATCCAGGCGTCGTTTAGCCTCACAGCCACATCCACGCAACTTACCAAGGCTGCAGGCTGAAGCCACCGAGTGCACGACTCCTGCAGCCAGCAGCGACAGTGAGAAGGCACTCTCTCGAAAACCTGGAATGAAACAGAGCTTTATATCACTTTGACTAAACTTTTTATTAATATTGCCGTCTTTATTATAAATGATTTAGCCACTCTATGCATATATTTTTTGCTAATATTACTATCCTTTATGGGCAGCACGGTGGCGCAGTGGGTAGCACAATCGCCTCACAGCAAGCAGGTCGAGCCCCGGCTGGGTCAGTTGGCATTTCTGTGTGGAGTTTGCATGTTCTCCCTGTGTTTGCGTGGGTTTGTGGGTCCTCCGGTTTCCCCCACAAGTCCAAAGACATGCAGTATAGGTGAATTGGGTAAGCTAAATTGTCCGTAGTGTATGAGTGTGAATGGGTGTGTATGGATGTTTCCTAGTGATGGGTTGCAGCTGGAAGGGCATCCGCTGCGTAAAACATATGCTGGAAAAGTTGCCGGTTCATTCCGCTGTGGCGACCCCAGATTAATAAAGGGACTAAGCCGAAAAGAAAATGAATGAATGAATGAATGAATTATCCTTTATGTGGCCTCGTAATCTTTAAAAACTTCTCCAACACAGGCTTATGACAACTTATGACTGTTTTTTACGTTTTAACAAATTTGTATGATAAGCATTATAAGTGTGTGTTCCAATTTTGTAGTCTGCTGCTTTAATTGCTTAATAGTTTTACAGGCTGGTAATGTTTTTTTTATTCATCAGATGGAAGAAAAACTCTTAAATTAATTCCAAAATAAAACAGAATTACAAATTGAAAAGCTGCAACTGTTTTATTCAGTCCATGTTAACGTTAAATCCATTAGTCTCCCTTATGAGAAACTTGTCTTATGCAATCAAGACAAATCAGAATTGTAAGATCATAATACTGTTCCTCTGTGCTTTATTGCTAACAGTTGTGCTCTAGACCGATTCCAATAGTCTTTTAAATGAAGACCAATTTTTAAAACGTTCCTGTTTTCATTATAGTTATCGTCCATGGTGTGAATGTGCCTTTTCACCACAAATAAAGCTGCTAAGAGAGTAAACATAGCCTTCAAAAACTAAAGTAGCTGGTGAGATAATTGTCTATAATGATCATTATCTAAAATCTCATAAAAAATGTTTTCCATGGTGCAAATGCGTTACACAATGACTCAACGCTGATATTTTCCCTCTTTGGCCAGTGTAGCATTTCAATGCCCGGATTATGACTGTATTGGCTCTCTACAACTTCAGCTTCAGCACTTCCCATGCCCCTTTTGCCATCCACTCACCCCTGTTGAGAATGGCACTCTGATGGGGCAACTTGCCATGGTTCTCCAGGGAGGAGCAGTTCCAGCGCTGGTCTCTGAGCTGGTGCTGGCATTCATGAATAGCAACCTGAATGCCCTGCAGAGCAGAGGCTGTGACATCAGGGCTGCGCACACACAAACGCATCTGTTTTTTGGTCAGGCCTGCTAGTCGTAAACACACTGCGTTGGGGGTAAGCACTGGCTCTCCTGCCACCTTCAGGCCGAGGATGTCATTGCCCAGAACCCTGAGAAAGGAGAAAATTAATTTTATAGCAGTGATATCATTATGAATAACACGCAGTGCAGTAAATATTGAGGAAGGCTGGTGTTACTTAGCATCACATGTGGTCTTTTTAGAAATGACTCACATATGTGAAGAAATTATGACAACGATTGAATGAATTCAGTCATTAACGAGAAGCAGGAAAAATATTGTAACAGGCACGGATGGTTTTATGGTGCCATATTCATTTCAAATAATAAGATCAATACATGCTTACTGGAACATTTTAGATATGGCAGAGAAAAAAAGTGACAAATTCTAGTGCTTTTAATATCAGCAGTTGGAAACAGTTGTGCGCTTAAGTGGCCTGACACTCAAACAAGGCTGTGACCTTGCAAGAAAACATCCATGAATATTCAGACGCCCTGGTTTCTATCAGTGTCTTGGCATGCCTGAGGACAATCTGATGAGAAAATGACTATATGGAAAAGATTTGTGGGAAGTATTATATCCAAATCATAACACGCTGGTGTTAATAAATACATTATGCCCATTAAGTTTTCAAAAAAAAAAAAGAAATATCTATAACTCTATAACCACAGTTTCACAGCTTTTACAGTGAGACTAATTTTTTTCCTGTAACACTAGTTTTTAATCAAGTATCTCCAAGAAAAGTACTAATATCTAGGAAATTACTAACAAAATTAGTTCAACTGGTAGACTACCAGCAAGAATTGGATTACATAATTAGCATTTGAATGACAAACAGTTGATGTTTATCGTAGCAATAGTGCATAGCCATTATGTAGTCAACATTTGAAGAGGATCAAAACCTTTCATCAAAGTTGTCCTAAAACTATTGAACAACGCCCATTCATAGGACCTGTCATAGGACCATTTTGAATCCACTTCTAGTTCTAATGTTGACTACTGTATGCTGGAATGCTTTTTCTTTTTAAATACAAGTACTTGTACTAGTAGCAGCTGTGCTGGGTAACCTGAAAGTTTTTTTTGTGAATTGCCCTACACTGCCTAAACTCTAGTGACTGTATCTCCCCAATATATACATGAATGTCAATGAGAATATGTGCTAGTGCTGCTAGAACTAACAAAGCTACAAGCATTAGACCTTAGATGTCCCATTTTAGGGCAATTCGAGATATAAATCATGCAAATTATATTTTGAGGCATCATACCTCATATCAGTCACCGGCTTTCCAACACAAACAGCTGATTCACTTCAGCAGATCTCGTGAACGCGCTTCCACCTTTCTACTTACGTGAACGCAGGTGACAGAAGCGCAGCAGTCACAATCAGGACTCGTCCCAAACACTGTCTGTGGGGTAACTCCATTGCGCCGAAAGCTTTTCTCGACGGGACATTAAAACACCTGTGGGATCGCTTTAACGACGAACTGGAAATGACTTGAATTGTTTGTGTGAGGAGCGGGAAGTTGAGCAAGCAGCATTTGATGAAGCTTGGGACTGGAGCGTGTATGTCACTGAGGAGGAGGAGGAGGGGGCGCCGTCAGGGTGGGCAAACATCGCCTCGGGCGCTTGTTTTTAAACGCGAACGGTGTAAAAGTAGGCCTGTCAAACTTTACGTGTTCCTAAAACTGAATGTGATAATTGTGGCGTCTGTCTAATAATAGTGTGCATGCTTAATAGGGCAAAAATGCTATTAACAAACCAGTTTTAGGTTATTTTCAGTGGTAAACAAACACCGTGCCGTAATAATGACAAAAGTATAACACTGACTAAAAGATTGATTTTTATGTGCAATAAGAATTAACAAGAATGAGCATCAGTATATAATTATTTATTAATTATTATTACTACATTTTGCAATTTTATTCATTAGGCTATAACTATTCTGTTACATTACATGCACAATTGTTTTAAATAATGGTCTTTTTTCCCTTTTTGTTTTAGGGCTATATTTAATTGATATAGGCTACTAGAGCACCATTTAATTGTCTATACACATCTTGAGTTATGTAATGCATTCTGGGATGCTCTTTTTGAAAGACATCCAAAATTATGCCAGGGGTCTGATATTAGAAGAACTTAAGTTAATTGGTTAAATAGTAAAGTATGAATACTGGCAGGTATATAAGCACATACAAATATTTAGTAAGTAGACAATATAAAAACGTAAGCAAAGTAGGCTAAGCAAATAAGACAGTAGGCCAAAGTAAAGTATTTTTAACAAAGTCAAACCAGTTATATGCTATATTAATCATTGCACTTTAAATTCAGAGTCTGATGACGAGTACGAAAACCGTGAAATCTAGTAGGCCTTTAGTTAAATGTTAATGGACAGTAACATTGCAAAGCATTCCAATGGCCAGTATACAAACCTGAGTATACAGCCTAGTGTACAACTTGCAGAAGCGCTCATGCACTTGTTAAGTGTTAGGTACTTGTCATTTGCTGTAGGCTATGCGCATTCTTTGCATTTTCAATTTTTATATAGTTTTGTGCAGCCTATGACCTACTAAAGTTGTGAAAGGGCATTTTTCTCCTCCGCAAAAAAAAGTATGTCAACTCTAAACTAAAGTAAAAGTCATTCATATAAACCACAATAAGCGGGGCAGCAGCAGCAGGCAGGCGTACGGCTATTCTGGAACAATGCGAGGTGCGTGTGCGCGTTCATGTGTTCGCCCTTCCTCCCACTCAGAATCAGTTCAACAGTTCACCGTGCAGTGACGTTTCACTTTAATTAGGCCCACATTCATCATTTTCCCCGACACTCTTAATGAGAAGCCTTTGCTGACTGTTGCTGGAGATAGCCTAGAGCACTACTGGAAAATAGACTTATTTCGTTTGTTTGTCTATACACGTCTGAGTTTGTGCGTGTAATTAGTCCCATAACTGACCATGATGGAGAGCTTTTTGTCAAGGCTCAATGAAAGCGATACGCAATTACATAGCGGGCCAACAAATTATGCATAATGCACGTAATAAGTTTGTTCAATAGGCAATCTGTCAGTGTTTTTTATTTTTTATTTCTTTTCGTGTTCGTTTTTTTTTTTTTTTGCAAGCTGCAACGTTGACACGTGATGATATGACTCAAAATGACGTGAACATACAGAAGTATGAATAAACCAGAATATTTGGGGCATTAGCGGTTTACAAGATTAAAGGATTATCGTGCTGGTGGTCAGCAATGCACTATGCGCAGCAGGTGTAAAAACTCTTTAAGTGACCCTAGAAGGCGCATCTTGCTTCTTATCTTTATTAATATTACCATTAACAGTAGTAGAATCAGGATTAATGTCATGAAATTGAGCTAAATCCATTCGTAACACGGAATCCTGACAACAGTTCTTGGTTTTCGGGCTAATCACCTTCTATTCTCGAAGATCAATTCTTGTATTGGAGCTAATCACCTCTATTCCTCTTCTTAAGCTCTGGCAACGAAAAGTGCATTAGCATTTTGCCATGGCGTGTATATCTAAGTGGCTTAAAAAGTGATTTGAAGTTGATTTGTATATAAAAGGCGTCCCTTTAACCGGATTGGCGCTAATCTGCGGCGCATCGCATGAGTGTTTCAGGAAAACCTGTTTAAGATCCTTCAAGAGTATAAGAGCAGGCTAAGCCTAGAAAAGCAGCCCTCATTAAATACCACTAACAAAAGCGCACTTCCTTCAGTTAGCCATTTACTTCAATCCCTCGAAGGAAAAAAAGTGCCCTCTTTTTCTTTCTGATGCTTTCAAGGCGACATCAAACACCTTATATGTGCCCAAAATACGTCGATTTAATATTTGCCAATCGCTCATAACTCTTTGTGCAGACGATACCATAAATGTATGGAGTCAAATCTGACAGCAAGATAATATTTGATTCGTGCCTTTACTGACCATATGCGATCAAGGGAGGTCTGCGGTCCAGATGGTGAACAGTTTTATCTCGACTCTTTCTACTCTGGTGTCACGTTTTAAGATTAAATCCGTGGAGTTATTTATCGGTTACATTTCTTATTTTACTCCTCTGAAATCTGAGAAAATAGTTATTTGAGGGTTGTAGCACAAAAGTAGTTATTAATGTGAGCAATTAGAAGAATTATAAGATTAACTTTGAGGTTACAGGTAACACTGTTTGTTGTTGTTACCATATTTTTTTTCTAGAAGTATAGATGTTTAAAATGAAATAACATTATTTGAACAAATTAATTTATCAATGAATGATTGTATAAAGCTTGTTTAATGCTTGAAAATGTTCAAGTGACCTTTATAACGCAACGCAAGAGCTCCAATTAAGTTGAAATTAATTTTCTAAAAGCTGGCAAATATGAAAATGGTGTTAAATAAAGGTTCTTTATACTGCTATCTGGTTCCATGAAGAAATCATGGCACCTTTGCATCACACAAAGTGTTCTATAAACTCCTGAAGAGTAAAGGTTGTACTGGCATTTATGGTTTAAGAACCTCATGGAACCTTTCCGTTTCAATAAAGGCTTTTTTCACACTGTAAAGGTGTAAAGGTTCCAAAATGGAGTTTTCGTGATGAAGAACATTCTCCCAAACAGTTCGTTAATATTTTTTGTAAATAACTTTCTAACAATGTGAAGAATAATTTCCACTATTAAGAATCTTTTGTGGAATGTAAAAGGTTCTGTGGATGTTAAAGGTACTTCGTGGAACCTGCATCAATGCTATTAATAATAAGAAAACTTTAAAGAGTTCTTCCAAGAACCGTTTAGGCACTGAAAGGTTCTTTGTGGAACCACATGGTTCTTCTACGACATTGCCACAAAGCCCGTTTTTAGTAACTTAATATTAAGTAAGAATTATTGTCCTTTTAAGAACTAATCATTGAAAGGTTTATTTTGGAATCCAAAATAGTTCTTCTGTGGCGCTGCTTTGAAAACCTCCATCTAATCTTTGTTTTCTAGCGAGAATCAAGCACGCATATAACAGGCAAAAATTTTAAGACTTCTGCTACTGGTACTACAATATTATATATACTATATATATGTGTGTGTGTGTGTGTGTGTGTGTGTGTGTGTGTGTGTGTGTGTGTGTGTGTGTGTGTGTGTAAATAAATGTAACGTTATCCTGCCAATTTTCTTGTAAAATGAGACACCGGCGCAGCATTAATCACTGTCCTTGTGTCTTTAATATCCCCCTTTTTATTTAACCTCATTTTTTTCACCATAATTATAGCATGACGTCTCCACTTGATGTGCTTTATTTAGGCTAAACACTACAAACGGGTGAGTGCAGACTCAGAGCGCATGCATGGACACCTATAAAAACATTTTTACGCGCAAGAGGGAGGAGACGCAGTAAAGGGAGTAATGCATGCATGTACTCCGGGTAAAAAGGTCAGTTTAAGATGTTTTATATTCCCCTACTGTAACCGTGTCGCGACACAATCCACACAGAGGGAACTGAAGAAACAAACGGCGCGCGCGCGCACACACACACCCGCTACAATGAGAAGGAATAAATCCGCGCTGCATATACGGACGGAAGGCGCCTGAAGGGGCTGCATTTTAGATGATTTCGCTTGAATGTAACTGAGGAATCTCTGGACGAGGATTACAAAATGATATGTAATTTAAAGCGCCTATAACGGATCTTTTCTTCATCTCCTCTTCTTTATTTCGGGTTTTGCCTCCTGTATTCATTGTGCCCAATGAGAAGAATTAAGCTATCCCTCCATTCAGTTCCACTCAAAAGGAGGGAGGAAAAAAACAGAGGGAGATGAGAGCAGCAAATCCCTTTTTTATTCATCTTGTAGCGTTCAATAAGTGAACAATGTGTCGCCTATCAGTCACCGAGGGGATCAGGTCTACGGGACTGTTCCACGCGCTCAGTGCTGTGAGCAGAGCATCACTAACACACAGACTGTAAGAGCAGCAGCAGCAGCAGCAGTTGCGCTGGCATCCCATCCAGGACCCTTTCTGTGATTCAACACTGATTTTATGAATAAACGCTGACCCACGCTGTCGGGCGCACTGGAATGTGGAGTGGTAAGTGGATGCTTAATGGAAACAATTTATTTTATATTTTCAATTTAAATGTCAAATATAAATGTTAATTCTAATATCCTAAATCATTTCTTATGAAAATGCATGAGCTGTATAGGCTATGGTTCTTTATAAACTAAACATTTGTTGAATTATAGGACATTTGTATAAAAATGTTAGTGGCATAAACGTTTATGTTTGTTAACTTTAGGCTACTTTATATGTAAGATTACAGAACTTGCTCTTAAAATAAACTTTGTTTATTGGCATCGATGGTCCAATGCACCTTTAACACCATTGCAACCTTTCCATTGCACGTCAGATTATTAAAGTGTTGTTATTAACCAGTATTTTGACATTCATTTAATACTTCAAACGCATATGTAACCGAAACTATATATGATATATCTATATTCCCCTCATATGCTAAAAAAATCTATTATGTTGTATAATGTCAGTATAGATTATCGTATCTGTTAAGATGTTAAATGGGCTATATCTGACAGTGTGTGCTATTGCGTGAATCTGATTTGAGGTTAATTGGTTAACTTTGCCCTTTCAGATATCATGCGGGTTCTCGCGTTGCTTCTCGCAGTTAAAGCGGCATGTGTCCTCCTGGTGTCCTCTCTCACTGGCACAGGGGCGGTCAACAACAGCGGCCGGTGGTGGTAAGAGACAACAAGGCCTTTAAAATATAAGCTATACTCATATAGGACATAAATGATTTAGTGTCAACAACCAGTGCTTACAACCTATATGTTCAAATTTAGCAAGCCCCTCAGAACGTGGAGAAGATTTATTGGCTTGCGTCATTTAGTGGTTGAAGTGAAATTGTCACTGCGTAAACAAACATATGCCAGCGGGCATCTGTGGAGCTGCCATGATTATCTCTTTTATTTGAAAAAAGACAACCCCCCCAACAACAACAAAACATTATAGGCTATTATTGATATTATAAAGTAGGCTGGTACTCTGAAAAAGGTTTGTTTAAAACAGATAAGTCAAGCGCGCTCACTAGATAAATCAATGGGAATCTAAATGTGTTTACTCGGAGCTACTGCTTGCGCGCTCTCTCTCTTTCTCTCTCTCGGTTTCTCCCTGTCATTTTGACAGTGTGGCTTGAACACGGGACAAGATTTTTCAATCCAATGTGGGATAAATTAAATGCGGATTTATTTTATGGCTGGGAGCAGTTCCTTTCCAGGTCGCTTTCAGGGTCGAATTCATGTATTGTGCTCAGCATTCCGGAGTAGGTTAAATCTAGCCACGACATATGAGCCGTGTGTATACGTCCCGTAATGACGATGAAAAGGAAATTATAGAAAGGTAGAAAAGAATTATCAGTAGTTATCATCTTGAATCAATTTAAAACGTTGTAAATAGTTATGAACATGTTATGAATAAGGCATAATGAGCTGTATCTATTGTACAACGCAGGTAATAAAATAGTAAAATAATAAAATAAAAATAAATAATAATAGTAAAATAATTAATAAAAATAATTAAAATCAAATCCCATAT
>CAIGQW010054382.1:6581537-6596555 GCA_903798125.1 Danio choprae
AATTTGAATTATTTATATAATTATGTTTGTGTGTTTACAGATATAAACAGTATACTATTTACTAAATCACATCAAAATAACAATTTTCAGTTTAATTTGTTAAATTTGCTCAGACAGATCAGAACAGATGTCTATAAGATTAGGTGGAAATCACTTACATTTTATATTTTATTTGATGAGATATCACATTCCAAAACTTCTAATAAATCGATAAATTTTTAACAGGATAATTTACATTTCTAGATATCATCTGTTAGTGATTAAAGACAAACATCACTGTAAACATTACAAGAAAAAGCTCTAAAGCCCCATGATCTTGGCTGACATAATTCTAGCATCTTCAAATGACAAATTACTTTTTTTCCAACTTACTAAAGTCATGCCTTCTCTCTCTCCACTAGGGGTATAGTGAATGTGGCATCCTCGGGCAATCTCCTCACCAACTCTAAGAATGTGCAGCTGGTACTCGACCCAAGCCTGGCACTGCTAAGTCGCCGCCAGAGAAAACTGATCCGGCAAAACCCTGGCATCCTTCATGCTATTGCAGCAGGTCTGCAAACAGCCATCAAAGAATGCAAATGGCAGTTTCGTAACCGCCGCTGGAACTGTCCCACTACCCAGAGCCCCAATGTCTTTGGCAAAATTGTCAACCGAGGTGAGCATGGCTCCTGAGAGAGGCATTATAAAAAGATGTGTTGAACAATATTCATATTTCAAATACACGAAACTGGATCATAGAGAATTACAAATTCTGAGACTGCAAGAGACTAGGGTAAAAATGAACTAACAGTTATCACCATACGTCCCCAGTTGACTACTTATATTAGGAATTGCAAAAATTGTATTACAAGTTTTCTAAAAAGTTATGTTGCTTAACTATGCAAATGAGACATTTAAATAAATAGAAGCTAATTTGTGTGAATTTCTGGCATACAAATATGATGATGTAATCAGATTAAAAATTATTGTTTATTAAAGTTTATGACATATTAGTGTCAAATTCTGTATCACTTGTACCACTGCAGAAAAGACTGCAAACAGCAAGAAAATAGAATAAAATGGAGAATAAATTTAGGGGAAAAATGTTAATTTTGTAATTGGCAAATTACATATAATCATTTCCTTCTGTAAAAACCTTTAGAAATATGAATAACACTTTTGAAGTCTGCTCTGTGTAAGTCCTGCTGAAATGGAGATTTATGGCTCAGTGCAGGAGAAAATAAAACTCATTTTGAGAAAACGGCTTTTATAATGATGTATTGAAATCTACAGAAGCAAATCTACAAAAAACATTAACACTTTGTAAAAGAAACCATTAGAAGCGTTTCTTTCCATTAGCCCAGAATGTAAAACAAATGTCAGCTGCATTAAAAAAAAACACTGTTTACCCCCTAATATGATAGATTGTATTATGTAAGTTGATTTCAATATTTGATTAGGTTGTCGTGAGACTGCGTTTGTGTTTGCCATCACGAGTGCTGGTGTTACTCACGCCGTGGCTCGGTCCTGCTCTGAAGGGGCCATTGAGTCCTGCACCTGTGACTACCGGCGCCGGGGTCCTGGAGGGCCAGACTGGCACTGGGGAGGCTGCAGCGACAATGTGGAATTTGGCAGGATGTTTGGACGAGAGTTTGTGGATTCCAGCGAAAGGGGCAGAGATCTACGCTATCTGACCAACCTGCACAACAATGAGGCAGGGCGAATGGTAAGACACTCCTTAAATAATCTAATTGCATCAGTGTAAATATTGTAACATTGCATATATACAGAATTATTAAATGTCTAGAATCTCTAAAATAAATATAGAAAAAGAGACAATATATTATTTTATGACAATATAGGTTATTTTATAATTAATAAATAAATAAGTATATTAATTGATAAAGTACTTGGATCAGTGCAAAAATATTTTACAACGGCATATATACACATATATATATAATTATATATAAAGAGACAATATATGATATTATTATTATATAATAATGACAAATTGCTCACAGTGGCGCAGTGGGTAGCACGTTCGCCTCACAGCAAAAAGGTCGCTGGTTCGAGCCTCGGCTGGGTCAGTTGGCATTTCTGTGTGGAGTTTGCATGTTCTCCCTGTGTTGGCGTGGGTTTCCTCCGGGTGCTCCGGTTTCCCCCACAAATCCAAAGACATGCGGTACAGGTGAATTGGGTAAGCTAAATTGTCCGTAGTGTATGTGTGTGAATGGGTGTGTATGGATGCTGCGTAAAACATATGCTGGATAAGTTGGCGGTTCATTCCGCTGTGGCGACCCCAGATTAATAAAGGGACTAAGCTGAAATGAAAATGAATGAATAATGACAAATTGTGAAATTTCTCAGTATATACTCTATATTACATTATATTATAAACAAAATGTGAAAATTTTCAGTATATACTCTATATTATATATTAACTGTAATTTATTAATTATAACATAACATTAGTATCAGTACTAAAGCTAACGGTCAAAAAATGAGTACACCAAAGTTTATATGTTAGGGAAAAATATTAATTGAAAAACTTAAAAGAGGAAGAACAAAAAAAATGTAAAATTTAGTTGAAATTTTGTAGTATGTTTTTATTTATTTTTGCAATAGTTCACTAGAATTTAAATGTATTATCTTTCTATTTGTAAAGTGACAAAATATTATTTTAATTAATATATCTGTGTAATACATCTGTTTTGTTCAAATGCACTAAATATATTGCCTATATTAACTGAGAAATGGATAAATAAAAAAATCTTTTTCAAAATGGGGTGTACTCTATATTGATTTATATCTAATTTATTAATTGCATAACAATCTATCAAAACACATATCTTCCCAAATGACAGACCAACTAGCAGATTTACAGGCATTATTATTAATGTGCTCTGTTATTTTACACTTAAACAGCAGAAGAGATTAGGGTTAGTGAGGTTATGCAGTTGTTTTCTTCATAAATGTATAAATATCAATCCAAATTAGAAAACAGACTTTCAATAGAAATGTTTCAATATTTATGCATGTTTCAATATATATGTTTCAATATTAATATGTTTAAATCCATAATATACATTTTCTCCCCTCCCCTTTAGACGGTCGCATCAGAGATGCAGCAGGAGTGCAAGTGTCATGGGATGTCTGGATCCTGCACTGTGCGAACATGCTGGATGAGACTTCCCAGCTTCCGTGTAGTGGGGGATTACCTGAAGGACCGTTTTGATGGCGCATCTCGAGTTGTCTATGCCAACAAAGGCAGCAACCGCGCATCCCATCGAGCAGATCCCAGACACCTGGAACCAGAAAACCCAGCGCATAAACTCCCTTCAGCTCGGGACCTCGTCTACTTTGAAAAATCACCCAATTTCTGTTCCTACAATGGCAAAACTGGAACACACGGCACATCGGGACGTACCTGCAACAGTTCGTCGCCGGCACTAGACGGGTGCGAGTTGCTTTGCTGTGGAAGGGGATACAAAACTCGAATGGAGCAGGTCACTGAAAGATGCCACTGTACTTTCCACTGGTGCTGCCATGTGAGCTGCCTCAACTGCACCAGCACACAAACTGTCCATCAATGTCTATGAGGAGCAAACACAACCAACTCACAAACTGGAGGCAAAGGCTCCCAAACTGGGTATAGAAATGAGCCCTTGAGGTGTCTGGAGGTTACAGACCCTGGGTTCTCAGCTCCTGCCCTGGAAGAGTTTTGTGTGTCTTTCCTATCTGAAACACGTGCTTCAGTTCATGAAGCTAATGGCTAATGTGTTGATGTTCTGAATCTGGGGTGGTAAATAGGGAGGGCTTACAAAATGTGTTGTTGACAACTGCAGTGATAGACTACAGGTTAAGTTTGGAATAATGCATATTTAAAATAAGTCATTCATGCTCAAAAAGGCTGCATTTATTTGATCAAATAGTACAATAAAACAGTACTAGTGTTTTATTGCCGTTTAAAATGTTTTAAAATATAATTTATACCCATTATTTTCAGCAGGCATTACTCCAGTCTTCAAAGTCAACATGATCCTTCAGAAATCATGCTAATATGCCAAATTCACCAAATATTCAAATATTGACCAAATCAGGATATTAGAATGATTTATTAGAATCCAGCCTAGGTAAACACAATAGGATTTTCTTAAAAACATTTTAAACGTTTATCCAAATATTCCAAACTTTGGACCTATAGTGTAGAGGAATGAACAAACATGTTAAGATTTAGCAAATAATTTGAGAAAAAGGGGCTCAAACCAACATGCTCACTGAGTAGGCAAACATATTTAATGTATTAACTACTGAGAAAAGCTCAAAAGTTCACGTGCGGAGCTGTCAGGCTTCACCAAATACAAAATTAGGTCTTGGAAAAAAAAGAATGGGTCAAGAACCACTACGCAATGTGCAGGAAACGCAGAAGCATTTTGAAATGTAGGATCTCGAAGCAGCAGTCCTCCTGACGTTCCAGCATGTCTTCTCCTCTCCTCATCTCCATCTTTGGTACTCCGGGGAACGTAGAAGCAAGAAAGTAGTAACTGGACACAGTTTGACAGATGTTCCTGTGGTTAGCGAACCACAAGCATGCTCTCTCATAAACCAGTGCAAAACTCTAACAAGAGGGCGGTTCTTTAAAATATTTCAGCGTTTTGTTTTCTTTAGCTGCAGTCCTACTCGTCTCACATAAAGCTGTGTGAAGTGCTTCTCAAGGGATGGGGCTTCCTTTTCCGATTACTATGTAGCGGAATCCCGAACTCGGCCCAACCTCTCGTGATTTCCCATTCGGACCTGCCATGCTTCCCGTCACTGCTTTGAGTCTCCTGCCATTTTTTTAATACCATTTATTATTATGTGGTACACCATGTTATTGTACTGATGGAAAAGTATTGGGAAGACTGACCTAAGATTGACTCTGACAAAAGCATGTTTACTATAGAAATGGCTGTCGAGGGAGATTTCTGTCGGAAGTTGTCAAAGACACTACATTGATTACGCACAAGTACATATTAGGTTTTTTGTGTGTGTGTGTAAAGATAATCCTGGAAATGCCCTACTACCTAGTTTACAGTGGACAAACAGTTCACGTTTATGTTTCTGAAAGAGCCACAATTATGAAAACTGTATTTTTTTTATATCAGCTAACATAACCAAAACGTTGTAAATATTATAAATAGATATGATCTATATATTTATGCTGCAACTTGCAATGTGAGAAAATGATTTACTCTGAAAGTGGGGTGAATACACTAGCATTATTATTTACGTTATTCCAGACGGTTGTGTGCTAACTTATGCTGATGATCACAAATTGGATGATCAAAATAAGGCCACATACATCTCAGAGAGACATGATTACTTTGTCAAACGCCTGATTTGCTCGTCTCCACACTTGTGTTTTACATGCACTGAACACCATCTCTTTTAATATTGTGAATGAAAAGTATTTATTATTGTATGATGGCTTTTTTTCTGATGAAATGGAATATTTTAGCTCCGTTTAGATATGTTGTTTTCATATAGAGTAATAGCACAATAAAGTTTATATTTTCATTATTCACGTTTTGAGACAACCACTCATTTCCTAAGTCGGCTCAAGGTTTAAGCTCAATAACGGGTTTGAGTTTCACAGCATATTCTC
Source organism: Danio choprae (assembly GCA_903798125.1). Classification (NCBI taxonomy): domain Eukaryota; kingdom Metazoa; phylum Chordata; class Actinopteri; order Cypriniformes; family Danionidae; genus Danio; species Danio choprae. The sequence goes on from CAIGQW010054382.1 coordinate 6,587,164, forward strand.
CTCAGCTTCATTTGTGATCCATCAATCATTTCTCCAAACCGCAACCTGCTATGACAGGGTATGTCTAAAGCACTTAACCTAAAATCAACAATATGAGTGTGCGAGTATATCTGTTCCTCTAAACATCATTCTCACCGCTGAAAGCACAAGAACAGGCCTCTTCTTCGAACGGTCATGCATTTTAAATCCACAGTAACCGCTGAGGGAATTTGGGCTGTGGGATAAAGCAGCATTAAATCTGTATGTTTTCACGACACTAGAGGTTTTGCTTCACTTAACTTAATATCAGAAACAAAATAAAGCAACGGTATTAGAAATAATGACAGGCTGTGTTGCCCCCGCCCTGCTGCCGAGGCCAGCGAGACCACAAAAGTTTGGATGAAGGAAGACGATTCTTTCGCTCACCCACCGCAACATATCGCAGGGCCACTGAAGGTCAGGCAGACAGAGCCCTGCTCCGCTATAGTCGTCACATCCGCATCCCAGAACATCTCCTGAGATGTGCATCTGTAATGCTGACAAAGAATAAGCAAAACAAAGATATACATATTAAAATATACATATTATAATACAACACTAAAAGTGTTTAAAACACATTTTACTTAATTGTAAAATGACCTAGCAGTCTGCTATTTTCAAATAAAGATTTTTTTTATTAGCATGCAATTTGATAAATTTGCCAAGAACAAAATTGTATTTCTGAGGCGGGCAATCATAGAATTTTCATTGATTTCCTCTAGTTTTTCCTCTTTTGTTGTTTTTACTAGGTTTCAAATTGTCTACACAAGTAACAATAACACATAAATTAGTTGCATATAAATCTAAAATTATTTTGCTTTTAAGTCACCATTACGAAGACCAGGGCTCACTTTATTTAATCATTGACTATGAGACAATATGCAACGCTGTATACAAGAAATGGAAATTATTTGTGCGTTTAAAAAAAAAAAAAGAGAAGCAATATAAACAGGTTGAATTTTAGTTAAACTCTTATTTAGGTGTACTACACAAAGTATTTGTTAGTAAAACACACTATTCCTATTTCAGGCAATCAATTTTTGTATTGTTTTTGTAATGTTAGCTTATTGGAATTTATTATAAAAAAAAAAACAGTAAAATGCATTTAGTCTTATATATTACCAGTCAGATGTTTGGAATAATTAATAGTTTGTTGAAATGGCAATGATTAAGAATAATTAAGATTTTTCTTCAAAAATGATTCAAGGCTGAATTTAATTGATGACAAAATACAATGAAACCGTAACATTGTGCCATATTACTACAATTTAAAGCAAGTTTTTTTCCCTTCTTGAATATATTTTAAAATGTAATTTATTCATGTCACAATTAATTTGAAAAGTCTTTTATTTTAGCAAATAAATATTAAAAATTGTCAAAAATGAGTTTGAATCTAATCCATCACTTCCCGTCTCTATTCCTAACCAATAAATCTAAACATAGTCAAAAACAAAACAAAAAAACATTCCCTCTACACAGAATCAATCATAAATTAGTTTTTCGACCTTAAAAAGGCAAGAAATTCTTTAGACTTCCATAACTCGAATGCAAAATAGTGCAAGAATACAAAGCATTAATAAAAAAGAGAAATATGTATTGAAAATGAGCAGAGAAGGATTAAAAAAAGGATAAAGAAGCAAAGTCAGGCTGAATTCCCAGGCAGTGGTGGGATGAGGGAGGCGGAGGGTGGAGAGCTACTGTCATTGTGGGAGTGCTGAAGAGTCACTGATAATTAGCTCAATTAGTGACAAAGGCAGTGTAATAAATACCGACTTAGTGTCTGGGTCCCTGCTGTCCACTCTCTACACGGCCTGTGATGCAGCCAGGGACTGACGGACAATTCATTAAACCGACAAAATACCCCACCGTCCAGGCGTGACGCTGCGAGTTAGCCCCCTACAGGCCGGGCCCATTGTTCTAATTGTCTGGGTTGGAGTCGCTTTCTGGCCATCTCCTCCTCGCCCCCTCCTTCGTCCTCTTCTTTCAGAAATCCCAAGGAGTTAATGCCCCTACCTAACTCTGTAAGTAGGTGATCGGCAGGTTGGGGGAAAGAAAAAAAATGGAAAGAGTTACTTGGGAGGGAGGGGAGCGGTGGGATTAGGGTCCGAGGGTTGCCCGGGAGTGCAAAGACTGGCCCCGATCGGAATGTCGTAGAGATGAGTCCAGAAGCTCGGATGCGGGACAAAGCGAGAGTTAATTAGGAAAGATTGAAGGAGTTGGCGACAATGGGCCGCCACCCGAGTCGAGATGAAATTGCTTCCGCGGATTATTGGAGAGCGAGTGTGTGGGTTGCAGGGATGTGTGTGCCGGGAGGGGTTCGAGCAGGCTTGGATTGATGGCTGCCCCTCTGGTTAGGGAATAGGGGACAGGGGAGGCTGACCGGCTGTTCCCACAGTCTGTTCTGCAGCAGCCACCTTTGACACACGGGCCTGCCAGGCGGCAAGCAGGGAGAGGGAGGCTGGGAAACACAAGAGCTCCTAAAAGCAGAAATTCATCTCGCTTTCAATGCCAATAGTGATTGTGATGGACGTATGCAAACGACAAGTCAAAAAGCATGAAGTTTGAGTCACAGATTACGATAGACGCAAAAAGCGCAAGCTGAAAAATCATTAACGCTCTACATCTCCATTTAGTAACATGGTTGATTTGCTGTTCTCCTTAATTGAAGCGCCGCTCTTTTTCCAAAACTACGCAATAAAGTTTTAATTCAGTAAGTGCCCTTGAGGGACTCTAAAGAGCTCGGAGAAACTTAACCTTCCACCAGTGGCTTGAAGCTAATAGAATAATGGCGAAAAATTAAACCGCTTGATAAAATTCCAAAACAAAACCTCACAGAGTTGGACGGAGTAAGAGTTTGGCTGAGCCATGCTGTTGTAGACAGACTACTTTCCATTCAAGAATCACTTTAATTTCAAGGGAACGATACAGCAAGCAGGTATATGGACCACAAAAATATGGGTTTCTTCCAAAAATTCCGGAAGACCGTTTACCCTCTTTAAGCTCGGGGCCTATGGGAAGGGTTGAGAAGCAGGCTTCTAGGCAAAATGGACCAAAGAAAGTATATGGAATGCGAGCAAAGTTCGGGTCACCGTGCTGAATAGAGCACAGTGGAGCAGTGGTCACATGCAGGGCTGACGCAGTGTGGGCGCATGGGTTCAACAGAATGTGTGGATTCTGCACAAACCCAAAGAGGGAGGAAAAAAACATTGGTACCTCGACACAAGAATCCCAACATTCTTTAGTGTCAGCCCTGATGAGAATGGTTTCGGCAGCGCAGCATGCCTGGGATTATGCGTGTCTGCGAGTGTGTGTGTGATAATTGCGAGGTGTGTAAGTGCGGTTGTGTGTGGATTTCGGAGTGCCTGGGCATGGCAGCTGGGAAGCAGGCAGAATCCAGGAGATTTGAACCCTACATGCTGCCTGACCCTCTCAGCAGATGGTGGCTCCAGAGAAACTGCCATCTCACATCACAAAGGACAAAGTCTTGTAACATCTCCATCCTTTGCTCGTACTCTGCCTTGCAACTGCTCTTTGAAAAGAGGAAATGTAAAAGTGTCAGAAAAGTGTCTGTTAAAGGGTATTAGTTGGCATCGTTCTTTAGAAGTTGTGAAGCAAAATTTGATGTATGATCCCAGATCTGCTGGACACTTTGATTTCAGGACCAGTTTAAAAAAATATCTATATCCAAAGATATTTATAGTCTTCAGTATATGTAAAGATTGACACACACACAGAGCCCTATGAATGACATGTACTCAAAACAATGCTGGGTTGGTTTCATACAAATTTTGGGTAAAATACGGACAAACCCAATGGCTGGGTTACCATTTGTTTAAGGTTGGAATTAAATTAAAATTAGACGTTTATCAATATTCATGACCTGTATCTGTTAACTTAAAGCCATTTCTATGTTAGCACACTGATAAAAACTGACAAAAATTATTGCACATATCCATATTTCTGCACCTTAATGTATAGCACTAACATAGCCAAGCAAGACCCGAAAGCAAGAAAACAAAATGTGAACCTACAATGCAATCCTTAGATCACTCTAGAATGGATCACACAATCTCAAATCATACAAACCCAAATTTGGTAAAATATGAACCAACCCAATGATTGTGTTAAAAAACTTTTTGGGTTTGTCTATATTTAACCCATTTGGTTTAAAACAACCAGTTGAGCTGAATACATTTCAAACAGCACACAAACTTGAGAATGTGTAGCAAATGAAACATGCCGGTCATTTACAGGCATACAAAAATACTTCATCTTTTTCCAATTGAATATTCACAGACACTTATCAACATCGCATTTAGATTGAGTATACAGCAATCATTTCATCAACAATTTCCTTTCATTCTGCGTAATACAATTGAGTTTTTTCATGACTAGATTTTGACATTCAGTCTGCGTTTTCAGCAACAAAGAAATCAAATGCAAATATATATATACACAATTGCTAAGTACTAATAAAATGCTTGCCAAAATGGAAACATAAATCTTTTGTAAACAAAATTAAAATGAACGCAGTAGCAAATCATGTGAAACAACTTAAACTCTTTTATATGTTCATGCAAACCTCTTGTTTCCATATTTAAACAGACAAAACAAAAAGAAAAAACAACTCTATAGGTTTTGGCAGACATATTTCTTAGCAAGGGATATGAAAGGTCAAAGAGAGAGTTTACAACATTATTTAAAGCCTGAGTAGTCTATATCCACAGAAATGGGGGCCGTGACACTCTTAAATCCACTTTTTTTCCTGAGGATGTGTCTGTGGAATTAGGGTGGGTATAGTTTAAGATATTAGACTGCTGTCTGTGGTTTATGTGTACAATGCACTTCAGAATGGAGTCTTTCTGGATGACATTCAAGTCTGCGGGAGCAAGGCTGTGTGAAATAATATCTGTATTTCTGTGCAACTGTATACTTCAGTGTGTGTGTGTGTGTGGGCAAACGGGCCTTATCCAATAATGATTTAGGTGGCAATATCGACCCCCCCCCCTCACTAATGGACCATGACCTCTTGATTTAGTCCATTGAGGCAACAGGCGGTTCTCAGTAGGCCTGTTTTTCAGTCAGGCTAAATCACTTTCTGCAACCACTTGATGACAGAGATAAAGCTCAGATAATGGAGCCATATTTTTGATGGCTGTAAAAACTTGTTGCCATTGGCTCAGAAAGAAATGTCAAAAGACACAGTTCACCCATAAAACATTATTCTGTCATCATTTGCTCACACTCATGTCAATGCAAACTTTCTTGATGAATTAAGCACACACTGCGCTTACATGAGGCTCTAGCATGGCATTTCCTCGCATTATAGTAAAAAAATAAAAACTAGAGAGCCAACAATTTCCTAAATGTTCAGGCTAATAATAAGTGAAACCAAATAATAAAGTGATGATAACCAAATTGATAACCAAATAATAATGAAAGACACACTTTCCTCTCTAAATGTAACAGACACTTTCCTACAAACACTCCGTTAGGACTAACAATAAATATAAATATATAAACTTAGTCTTGTTTTATACTGATTTGAGAAGTTTCTATATGCTCATTTGTAAGTTTCTTTGGATAAAAGAATCTGTTTATTGAATAAATGTATATGTAAGTCCTATTTGAAATGAGCTCAACAAGAGTAAAAGAGCAGTTTAAGTATATTTGTGTATTTACAGGCTACATATATAATCTGAAGCACATAATTATCTGTCAAATTCTGTTTAGCTGGCAGCTTAACTTTAAGTTTTCACTGACGCTGCAAGACAGTGAGCTGTTCTAAACTGACTGAAACCTTGTTAAAGCCTTTTAGCCATAGCAAGAGAAGATAGTGCTTCTAAATCTGTCATTTCTAGAATATTGGACTTTTACAATGTCACTAACTGATTTAATTCTCCAAAAAAGACTGGTCATTCAATAATGGGCAATCGGTTCAGGAACTGAACAATGCTTTGATCTATATGACAATTTTGTACATAATTCTGTATTTAAGCAATTCTGTGCAAATGTTAACCTTGCCATGAAAGAAATTAAGATTTCTCAAATTAGGTTTTCACTTTCTAAGTTGTTTGTGTAGGCTCATGGTTTACAGTACTCAAATGTCTCTGTCAATGTTTTCACACAATCATAACAGAGAAGTCACATCCATAACAAAGATTTTTCCTTATAAATGCAAAATAAAATAAAATGAATCGTCTTTGTTCTATAGAGAGAAAACTCTTATCCATCTGATTAGCATTACTTATTTTGGGTTGTCCAGTTTAATTCACAGAATTTCTACAAATTCTGTTGTTTTTTACTGTAAATTTGCATACTTTTTGGTCACATGCATAACACGTTTATTTCTCTCATAAAGTAAAAATAAAGTATATTAAAATACTTATTAAAGTATAAAAGGGGCCTCACGGTGGCGCAGTGGGTAGCACGATCGCCTCACAGGAAGAAGGTCGCTGGTTCAAGCCTCGGCTGGGGCAGTTGGCATTTCTGTGTGGAGTTTGCATGTTCTCCCCGTGTTATATTTAAAAAAATATATAAACAGATTTCATTTATTCATTCATTCATTTTCATTTCGGCTTAGTCCCTTTATTAATCTGGGGTCGACACAGCGGAATGAACCGCCAACTTATCCAGCATATGTTTTACGCAGCGGATGCCCTTCCAGCTGCAACCCATCACTGGGAGACATCCACACACACACACTATGGCCAATTTAGCTTACCCAATTCACCTATAGCGCATGTCTTTGGACTTGTAGGGGAAACCGGAGCACCCGTAGAAAACCCACGCCAACATGGGGAGAACATGCAAACTCCACACAGAAATGCCAACTGACCCAGCTGAGGCTTAAACCAGCAACCTTCTTGCTGTGAGGCGATCGTGCTACCCACTGCGCCACCGTAAGGCCCATACAGATGTTTCAATATATTAAATAAACATACATTCTGTGAATTTATGTTTCAAGTTTTTACTTCACATGTCACATCCATAATGCTGGAATTGCTCATTTTCAAATCACAGCTTAATTTAAATACTTTAATCACAACTAAATGTTATTATTAATTGCATATATTTGAATAAAAGTTATTTGCAATTTGTAGTTAACCCCTTTTTGGTGTATTTGTGCCCATCTCTGGTGGTTCATCTGCAGTGCTTTGCACATTTCCAGATGAACAATGGTACATTGTTTAAATGCAATCCATTGGGGGAAAAATGTTAAGACAAAGAAAAAAAAAAGCATTGGGTTTTTTGGTTTTAATTATTGGCTATGTTTTTACAGGAACAGTGGGCAAGTGTTCAGCTCTGACACATGAACAGAGGAATGTTTATTTGCTGCAGTTTAGGGGCATAGCGGTTACAGAAACACTGACACATTCCTGTGTCACCATGTCTGCCTTTTTCTCTTCATCTCATGACGGCTTTTAGAGGAATAGTCCACCCAAAAATGAAAATTTCTGTCATCATTTACCCATCCTCCACATTTTCCAAACATGAGTTTCTGTCTTTGGTTGAACACAAATGAAGATATACTGAAAAATGTCGGAAAAAACAGCCAGTGACTTCCATAGTATTTATTGTTCCTACAACAGATGTCAATGGCTGCTTTTTTCAAGCATTCTGTCTTCCTTTGTGTTCAACAGAAGAATACATTTTTTAAACTTTAGAATCACTTGAGTGTGAGTAAATGGTGGGAAAAACATTTTTGGGTGTACTATCTCTTTAAACCTCTATTCAGCTTCTGCACACATCCTGATGCTTTCCATTTTAAGTTTGATTTACAAATGCTAAAATTACAGTCACAGAAATCCTTCTCATGAGCATGACTGACATGAATATCTTAAAACTATAAGTTCAGGGTGACACGGTGGCGCAGTGTGTAGCACATTCGCCTTACAGCAACAAGGTTGCTGGTTCGAGCCTCGGCTGGGTCAATTGGCATTTCTGTGTGGAGTTTGCATGTTCTCCCCGTGTACGCGTGGGTTTCCTCCGGGTGCTCCGGTTTCCCCCACAAGTCCAAAGACATGCGGTACAGGTGAATTGGGTAAGCTAAATTGTCTGTAGTGTGTGTGTGAATGAGTGTGTATGGATGTTTCCCAGTGATGGGTTGCTGCCGGAAGGGTATCCGCTGCATAAAATTGAAAACATACGCTGGATAAGTTGGCGGTTCATTCTGCTGTGGCGACCACAGATTAATAAAGGGACTAAGCCAAAAAGAAAATGAATGAATATTATAAGTTAAAAGAAAAATACAATAAGATGAATTTGATTGCGGGCTCCTTTGTGTCAGTGAGCCCTTTTAAATCCCATCACGAACCAATAAAGAAGAGGTTTTTTTTGGCAACAACTCCCTCAATGCAGTGACACATGGGACTGTCTACTGCAGGAGCTACACATCCACTCTTCTATACTGTGAGCAGCTTGCATAAGTACACATTCTTCGTTTGCCACTCCACTCCAAAAACCAACTCTATAATCACCTCCAGAAGCAAACCAGAGGACATTTCAGAATATCATCAGCCAATCGTCAATCATTTCAGAAATGGAAAGAAGTGACAGTTCTTGAGGATATTGTATACAAGTCTGAGACTTGTCTCAAAAAATCTCCTAACAAGCACATTTACAGAACAATGGTCAGATTACTGGTTAATTAATATGGTCAAATTTCTCTCATTAGTATCTCACCAATCCTCTGTGCTTGGGAACGAAGTTCTGCACTGATTAATAAGTGAGTGTTTACACCAGATTGAGATGCTTAGTTCTCATAGCCTTTACTGACATCTAGTGGGAAAAGGCACAAATGCGTGGGTTTTCAAGCATCAAATGAGCTCAAGGTTTTATACAGATTTATATGCAACTGTAGCCTTTTGTACTTTTGAATGTATCCTGTTCATTTAATTTTCTGAGCAAAAAATAATGAATATTATATATTTGATAAATGATTTAAGAAATCGTCCACTAAATATTGTCTTCAGGTTAACAAGAATCATTTGATGGTAAATCAGAAGACTTTATATTTTTGCCACTATAGGCTTCAAACGACTAGGCTTTTACTCATTTTCAATCAGGATGTTTTGTGATTTACTGTTATAGAATTCAGCATGATCACATTATTATTTTTTATCAGATATTGAATTAAGTACGGGTCTGTTTCATTTTTGTGGCGCGCGCACACACACACACACACACACACACACACACACACACACACACACACACACACAATAAATAAACTATTCATTACGAAAAATGGTTAATCTGTGGTAATTGCTGTGACAAATTTACCATGATTTTTTTTTTTTGCTACACCAACCCTAAGAAAGAAAGAGAGAGAGAGAGAGAGAGAGAGAGAGAGAGAGAGAGAGAGAGAGAGA
>CAIGQW010054382.1:6596565-6608131 GCA_903798125.1 Danio choprae
AGAGAGAGAGAGAGAGAGAGAGAGAGAGAGAGAGAGAGAGAGAGAGACTTGCATTATCGTTACTACACTTTTAGTAATAAATAAATAAAAGTAGATAAAGGCATGCTACCCTGAAATATATAAAATCTCCTTTATACATTACAGCACCAAAATGGGTCTCATCTCTGACAAGTGTTTTTACCTTGCAGTGTTTGGATTTACCAAGATATTTTTCCAGTTCTTTCATGCAGGTCACTTTACGTCGACCACCATCTCTCTTTGAATCTGCAATATATCACAGGCAAAAGATAGTCTATAGGTTTTGAAATCAACAAGAATTGGGACACAATCAACAGTGAAATGATTAAATAATACAATGTTATAATATTAAGATGTCTAATAGATTATCGAAATAATAAAATAACATTTTATGCGGTTTTACGTTTAGGGCTTTTATTTTCTTAATTTAAGACTTCCGGCCGCCGTGTGAACTATATAACTGACGTAAGAGCATTTCCGGTCCTCTTTCATGCCTCTCTGAAACCAAGATGGTGAGTTTACCAATCGTTCAGTCAAATGCGAGCCTTGTATTCTGACAGTATTTGTACGAAATGGTGCATTATGTCGCAGGGTGTGCGTTTCGGAGTAAAGTTTATTCGTCTACCGGCAAATACAACTTGGTTTTTCAGAAGATAAACTCATTGAAGCGATAAAACGCCTCAAGTGTCCACGCATGTAACGTTACACTAAAGCATCGCACGGATTCACAAGTATTACATTTTAACGTTCATTTATCGGAGTTAGCTTTTTACGCACGTTATTAACAATAGTAATCTTTTTATATATTTATTACATAACTAGAATAAGTTCAAATTAAATATTCACACCATATCCTTTAATACACTATAGGTGTTAATGAACTATATTTAAAAAGTGTGTTATAACACCTTATTTTTAAAACCAAATTGCAGTATATAAAGTAACAGTTTATTATATAATGTATAAAGTATACTTGGGTTTGTTAAAAGTAACTTAAATAGTACATTATCATGTTTTCAAGGTTGTCATCTGTAAACCACTTCTCATTGTACTTCTCCATGTCATAGACTAAGAAGAGGAGGAATAACGGTCGTGCTAAGAAGGGACGAGGGCATGTCCAGCCCATCCGCTGCACAAACTGCGCCCGCTGCGTGCCCAAGGACAAGGCCATCAAGAAGTTTGTCATCAGGAATATTGTGGAGGCTGCGGCTGTTAGGGACATCTCTGAAGCCAGTGTGTTTGATTGTGAGTAAACACAGTTGCTTTAGAAATTAAGGATACTGACTGAGTCCCTAGTGCCCTTTATGCCATTTTAAACTATTCTGTTTTGGAGGTCTCCTACAAAAGATCATCAAGGATCAAAAACACTGACATCTTATAATATAGGTAGAAGCATCAGACATTTTCTCAGTCTGCCGTTGTTCATTCAATTATGCAATCTTTTTAATCCTCTGCTTTCAGAGAGCCTGTTCTGATTGATCAGATTGGCCAGTCTGCTGTGACTGGTTGTTAAAAGTCTTTGTCATAACTCAAGGGTGTTTAAGCTCGATCCTGGAGGGTCAGTGTGCTGAAAAGTTTGGTTTGTAACTATTAAATGCACCAGCTTCCAGGCAGTTGGCCCTACACTACAGGACACAGAGTTTGGACACCCCTGCCATATCTGAATTTCTCTGGAAGCTTCCACTACACTTTGTAAATAGTGATGTGAGCTTTAACGATGGTGTCCGTTTTACTGTAGCAATTTAATCCGAAGACCTCGTCCTTTGGAAGTGCTGAAAAGTGAATTTGCTGTTGCAGCAAAATAAACAACATAATTTTTTTTCAGACTCCCAACTATAGTTAAGGGTCAAAGTTGACATTGTTCACTTGCAGGCTTTGAAGACTATCTAAGATTGACATTATGCTTATTTGTTAGAAACCTACGCAAGTTTGTGCAGTGACCGGAATTGCTGATTACTTTTCTTTTCTTTTTTTTTTTTTTATGAATTAGGAATATTTTTCTTTAGGGAGAGTAATTATGTATTGTGATTTATTAAAGCTTTGCAGACCTTTAGATTTATATATGGTTACATTACACACTACATGTAAAAGCACAATAGGGGCACTGTGAAATATTTACTTGTTTTGTTTTTGTGCAGCCTATGTTTTGCCAAAACTGTATGTGAAGCTGCACTACTGTGTCAGCTGTGCCATCCACAGTAAAGTGGTGAGGAACCGCTCTCGCGAGGCCAGGAAGGACCGTACACCACCTCCACGCTTCAGGCCTACTGTAAGTCTGGCATTCACGTCAGTGTTACATAAATATATAAAACATGCTAATTTTATACTTTATTTTATCTAAATGTAACAGTTTCTTTGTTTTCTTTCAGGGTGGTGCCCCAAGAGCCCCTCCAAAACCAATGTGATCTGGAGATGTTTGCATACATTTTTATGTAAAGAAATAAAATTGACTTAAATGTAAAAGTGTGTTCCTATGTTACTGGTCACTAAAGTTTACTAAGAGGAAAAAAAATGCATTTTGAATAGACAACACTACTAATTTTGGTCATATAATATTTTTTTATTACCTATTAAAATGGTCAGCCCCACGGATGGGATGTTTTTCAGTACATATTTATTTTGTTGTCTTGATAAACTACAGTGGTCAACATTTGAAGTGGATCAAAACCTTTCCTCAAAATTTACCTAAAACCAAAATGATACCTGCTTTTTTTTTTTGATCCACTTAAATGTTGACTACTATATATCATATGCATTGTTCAACCATAAAAATGGGGTGACTATTAAGGGGTTACGTTTTTGAATTTAGTGAATGGTAATGTATTAAATTAGCAATAACCTAATGTATTATTGATAGGGGTAGTGCAGTGGTTAGCTCTGTCGCCTCACAGCAAGAAGGTCGCTGGTTCGAGTCCTGGCTGGCTAAGTTGTCATTTCATTGTGGAGTTTGCATGTTCTCCCTGTGTTCGCGTGGGTTTCCTCCGGGTGCTCCTGTTTCCCCCACAGTCCAAAGACATTCGCTATAGGTGAATTGAATAAGCTAAATTGGCTGTAGTGTATGTGTGTGAATTTGAGTGTATGGGTGTTTCCCAGTACTGGGTGGGCTGGAAGCGCATCTGCTGCGTAATACATGCTGGATAAGTTGCTGCATTCTGCTGTGGCAACCCCTGATTAATAAAGGGACTAAGCAAAGGAAAATTAAAGGTAAGATTAATGTAAATTAGATGGTTATTTAATAGTAGTATATAAATATACTGAAACTGTTCATGTAAACAAACTATGGAAAGTTAACTATAAAAACATTAAATAAAAAAAAACCTGAAACTGAACTAATAGACAACAGCAAAATTGCTAAATCATAGACTTGGAAATAAAATATAGTAACTATAAACACAAAAAATGTGGGTCAAGTGAACTGAAAAACTATAAATATAATTCAGGATATACTTTAAATAATTTGCCAACAAAAAACAACCAACATTTGATCAAGGCTGGACATAAATTAGGGAAAAAGTGTTTAGAGTTGTAAGCGACAGAAGTTACGACAAATATTACTTTATTGGACATGAAAAATTACTTTAACTTAAAGTTGGGTTACACTCCTTAAAAACAAGATCAAATAAACAATACCTCTTGAAACCAACACACCTTTTTATAGAACATGAGGCAGTTTTTTTATATTTTAACAAATTTGAGGTAAAGAGTTTTTCTTTGTCATATACATTTTTTTTTTCTCACAAAATATTTAAAAACATTGAATCCAGGGATAAAGCCCAAGAACGACAGAGTTTGATCCCTGCCTCCCCAAAAACGCTAAGTCTCTCTTTCTCAGTTGCTGCTCGTTATGGTTGCTTCACAGTTCGTTTAAAAATATTTAGTTCATCACACCTTGGGGATAAGAAATATGAAATGATGCAGAAAAAGAGCTGGGTTTGGTTTAGAGGAAATAGGGGAAAATTGCAGCTAGTATTTCACAAGCAGAAGAGTTGCAGAACCCCAGAAAACAAACGAGTACACATGCAACCTCCCATTCACACGCTCGATAGAATTCATCACATAATTTCTCTTTGACCGTTAAGTGCATTAAGTGTCATATATGGTTTTTGCCATAATTTCAAGTAAATAAATTTGTTTGCAGAAAAAAAGAAAGAAAGGGTGCAAAGTCATTGACTAACCTTTGTAAATACTGGATTTGGTCTCACTTATCCATTCATACTGTACTCCGTAGACTTGCACTGGAGTGAATCCAAGCATACGCATTAAGAGGCCTACAAACATCGTGAAAGTAACCGAAAGATGTAGGGTCAGTGGATTACACATAAGCAAGTTTGGAAACAGCTGACCACCTTCAAGGTCCAGTGATACACACATGCTACAACATCCACGTACCCTTAACCACAGCCCACTTCACATAAAAGTGAGAAATGTACAAGCAATCAAACAAAACAAATCTTCAATATTTTACTCATTGGTGCTTTAGTTTCGTCTCAGTTTGTGCAAGTGAGATCCGCTGATAAAACAGGCCACCCTATATATATATATATCTCTTGGCAGGACGGTACATAACTCTACGACAACATTTCAGTCCTTTCCTTCAAAATCAAGCAGCAGTTCATACTCGGTGAGGATCGAGAGTACCATGTGCATGAACTCATATGGACATGACCACACAGGACAAGCGTACAGGATACAAGTCCAATATCAAGGGCAGAAGTCACACAAACATCCAAGCACCAAATTTTACAACACAAGGAGAAAATGTTCAGTTCTCAAACCTTAAATGACTGCGACCCCTTTTGTTATTAGGAAAATAGCCTTTATAGAATTGTTTTTAAAAACACCACACTGTTCATCTGGTCTTTATAACCAACGTGTTCTCGTATCAAATTGTTTCTTGTTTTCTCTAAATAGCATTTTTTTTTTATCAGAAATCAGTGCAATAGAGCAATTTCAGAAAACAAAAGAGTATGTTTCAAAGCTCAGTTACCAGTCTTTACTGTGTCTGCTTCCCTAAAGCCTTTGAATAAAATCTCCCTCCCGCCTGTGTCGCCACGACTGTCCAAAACCCACCCCAGCCCCAGCAAAACACTCACATTTAAGCAGAATTAGAAAAAGTGCAATCCTCCTTTTGAGGTAACAACCCTTCCCCTTCACTCAGAGTCACGGAATGCAACATGGCTCCGTGTTTGGTCTGCACCAGAATTTTAAGGCTCCTTCCCCTCCGCATCTAAAAAAACAATGTGGCCTACTGTGTTTGCAGCATGGCAGAGGATGGAGGGTGGGGACTTCATACTACAAAAACCTCTATTTAAAAAAAAATTGATAGGCAAAATATTTATCGTCATGTAAGTGAGGTCGAGATAAGGTTTGAAACGACAATCAAGATCTGAGGCACGAGGAAACCAACCTTTTTTTTCCCTCTTCTTTAGGACAGAGGTTGTAGACTCAAAAACTAAGGCAAATGTTTCAAGTTCATTTCCTTTCTCAAATAAAACACAAATATACATTTTAGAAAGAAATAAAACTACCCAAGCCTTAGCCTAACCCCAATCCTACTTGATTCAAGAGTGCCGTATCATCTTTGTTTTAAAGTTACCCGAATTCAAACTGCATTGTACCGACTGAATCGTCCAGCATTAAAAACCATGTGCAATTCAATGACTAGCTCGTACAGGGTTCATATAAAGAAACGATTAAGGCAATATGTGTCTGTGCTCCTTATATGGCTAACATACCAATACTCCAGCCTCAGTTTTGAGATTTACGCTGCTTACTCTTCAGTCCCTCTCTCAGCAGTGTCCTCCCTGAGTCGCCTAATTTCAACAGTCCCACGAGGTATCCTAAAAGAGCACAAAGTTTGTGTGAATACTCCTAGGCATAGATTTTTCTTGTTTAACAGGCTCAGAAACTTTGGAAAACCGCTCTGGATAAAACAGTCCATACTTTGGACGTCGAAGCAATTCTTTGTCCTTCTCTCCTGAAGAGGCAGACTCTACGTAAACGCCACCGAACAAATGAGTACACACCTAATGTCACATCTCAAATTTCTCTTCGCAACTGATAAAAAATAAACCCCACGCAAGGAAGGCACTTCTAAAGCAAAACAGCTGCGTCTTGCGATGAATGACTTTTTGTGGGAGTGCAATCGGAGGATTGGACTAGGTGAATCCTCCTGACATCCTCTAACACAGGATGCAATCGCATGTTTTGTGTTCGTACCCAAGTGATTAGCCTTAAAAAGGTAAAAATTGAATGTTCGCTAACTATAAAAGCAAGTGCTAATGTGCCCCACTCTGGTGCAGACCAAACTAGATGCCATGACGCCATCTCAAAGCAGCATACAACTCTCTGTACATCTTCCCCCAGTCTCGACCTTCACCATCCACCTCAGCCCACCTGGTGCTCCCCACGAACAATGTGCGAGGAGAACTCGTAGCGGTCCTGGCTGCGGTGGCCACAGATGTTGCACTCGAATGGCTGGCGGAAGCCGTGGCAGCCCATGTGGATGGTGAACATGACATGGTCCAGGAAGAAAATGCGACAGTGCTCGCAGCGGAAGGAACGCACCGGCCGCCCTTCCCCGTCCACCACCTGCATGGCTTCTCTTGTCAACGGTGAGCGTGGGCTCGCCTTGGTCGTTAAACCCCCAGGGACCCCTTTCTCCCTGTCCCCCTCTATGTCCGTTTCTTTGGCGTGACTAGGACTGTGCCGCTCACGGCCACGGTGGTTCATATTTCCCGGTGGCGCCGAGGTAATAACACACTGCTCCTCTGCCATGCTCTCAGTGTCTGTCGAATCTTGGTAACCGTTACTCGGCGAGGCAGCGTGGCTGCGGGTGGAGGGCAAATCTTCATGACCCTCGCCGGCCTCCCTCCCGGCCAAGCCCATGGAGATGCCCCCCGCACAGTTTAAGCGCTGCCCTAGAGGGGTTATATGAGGGTAAACGGAGCTGATGACTGGGGTGAATTCTGAGAGGCAGGCAGGGTGGGGCGGCATCCGCAGGGAGCGGGAAGGATCCACGTCATTGCTGCCTCCTCTCGGCCCCCGCATGAAACGCCCTCCCATCTCTGCTAAAGCAGCAGGGTCGCCCTCAGGATGCGAGAGCAACAAATCCCCTTCTTTATCAGGATTGGGGTCGAGATCATAAGGTGCTTCAGATATATTCAGCCGCATGTGCTTTTCACCTAGAAAGCCAGGGAGCATCAGTATCATTGATCGTCAAGTATCACATTACACTGAAATAATTTACTTTTTTTATGCAGTCAAGCAAGAAGCATTACTATTTTTAGCAAATATTTCTTTTATAAATCAAATTTTAAAAAGTTTGATGTCTGACTGATCCAGACAGATTTTCTTCAATATATATACACAACCAAGGTATTATTTTAATCTGTGCACGCAGCCCACGAGCTTAATACCATTTACTCAGGAAATACTGTTCTACATTGTTTTTCAAAGAAATTAGCCTACCCAGGAACTTCTGGGGTGTTGATCTCTTCCTCTTAGTGATGCTATTTGCCAGCCGATCAATGAAGGTCATTTTTTCTGAGGAGGACTGGATCAGGGGTTCAGATATCATCTCCACGTTATGGGACTCTTCACCTGAACATGATACACATACGGAGGCATGATTATAATAGAATATTGTGTGTTGAGTTATTCAATAAAAATATATATATCATTTATTCATTGGCAAAGGAATTCATACATTCATTTACTTATTTATTCATTCAGTTGTTCATTACTTCAGTCATCAATGTCACATGACCCTTCAGAAGACATTCTAAAATGCTAGTTTGGTGCTAAAGAATCATTTCCAATTATTATTATTAGTCTGGTAAACAGATGTGGATGTGCTGATTCTTTGAAGTGCAGAAAATAAAACAACTACAACTAATTTAATTGTATGAATTATACAAATATTTTATAAAGGTAATAAAATTATAATAAATGTCATTTTTAATAACCTGAATGTGTCCTTGCTGAATAAAAGACTCCAAATAAATTACATCAAAAAATAGAACAGTAGTGTACTCCTCTACAAACAAACAAGTAAATGCATAAATAAAATAAATATTTTTTTCATAGTCCTAACTGTGTGATTATTAGTTAAAATACACATTTTATTTCAGTGCTATCAGAGGTTGGTTATAATGTTATAATTTTTAAAAAGTGTAAAAATGGAAATATTAACAACATTGGATACTGCAGCTGGTATATCATACAATACAATACACAGGGCCTATAGCACAATAATGTATGTTTTTTTTACACATAACCACCTGTTCAGACTCTTCATGTATAAAATAAAACATCTCCAAAGGCATGTATTTTCATCAAGAAGAGCTGTGAACCATTCCTGCATACAGCTACATCACCAGCTGTGATCTTCACACACCATAAACACAATAACATTGGTGAACTTTTAAAAGCAAAACTTGGTTACAAAGTACTGGCTTCCCTACCATTTGTGAGAGCAAAAATTATATTACCATGAGTAGGCTGGGTGTTGTGAGCTGGCTGGTGGTCCAGACTCTGCAGGTAGCTGTGACAGCGTTCACGGTGCTCTTCCAGGGTGCTCTGCTGCTTGTAGCTGCGGCCACAGTAACTGCACTTGTAGGGCTTTCCTACTGTAGGGGAGGATACTGAAATAACGAGGAGGGAGAATACCAATGCATTTCACACGGATCTGCAAGTGTTATGTAAACATGAATACAACATTGATGCTGTGGCTAATATAAGAGGTTTCCCAGTAAAACGATCATTTTAATTTAATATAATTAGAGGTGTAACTGTACACAAAAATGATGGTTAGGTATGTACATCGGTTTAATATTGAAAATTTGGTACATTTGAAAGGTGGAAAACTAAACATAAAATCACTTCTTTTGCCTCTTTTTTATAATCAGTGGATTAGTGAACAAACTATGTAATGAAATAAATTAAACTATAACTACAGCTAAAATGTATGAATGGGATCATACAAATTTGTTCATATGAATTAGCCACTAAAATTACAAATTGGCATGAGATAAAACAAAGCTTCTTGTGATTATTGAATGTGAGTGGGTGTACTATATTCTATGTACTATATAATGGAGCTGTTTTATTCACGCATCAATAGTTCATCCTGATCTGTTAAAATGAAAAATACATAAAACTAAATGTTTCTAATCACGTTATAAATGAGCTGTGGTTAAAACAACACTGTAAATGTTCTATACATACGCTTTCTGAAAGAAGTTTTGGAACAAATGTGTGTTTTCTTACACCCCAAATATAATTATAATATAATTAAACACCACATAATGTAATTAGGATATATAATATGATAATTTTAAAAAGTATTATATAAAATTCCATAAGAATATGGTAGTTACTGGTACAGGATTCATTTAACCACAGAATTTCCCTTGATACAAATTCCCCAAAAACTAAATTACACGCAGCTCATCTATGACGTTTATAGAATAGCAAGAACTATAGACCGCATCTGTCCGGATAGCTTTAGAGACGTGCGTCATTTCACAGAAATCCATCACTCTATATTTCTCTGAATATCTGCAATCTCATTCAAAGGACCTTAGGCACTACAGGTAAATGCTCATCATTTAAAAACACAAGCAGGATATCCTGTTTTCATGATACTCTAAATGTCATACTAGACCGCTGCACTTCATTTGGTCTTTGACTAAAATGCGATTACATAACCGATCGATAAGGTTTAATTTACACGTATTAGTCTGCCGGCACAAGCTTTACTCAAGCAACAGGTTCAAAAGGAATTTGAGCGAAGTTCCAGGCAGCAAAAATAATCACCACTTGCATTAAAGGAGAAATGGGTTAGGATGACCTTGACTGCACTAATTCATGCTTTGTGGCAAATCAAAAGGCTTTTTCCAGCCCACACACTTTTCCATCCATTTATTTTCCAGCCACAAAGTTCTCGCTCCTTCCTTCTCTTTAGTTCTCACAAATGGTGGCTCACCAGAGTGGGTGCGGAGGTGTCCTGTCAGAGCATCACGGCGGCGACAGGCGTAGTTACAAAAGGGACATTTGAAGGGCTTCTCGCCAGAATGGAGCTTGATGTGACGCAGCAAGTTGCCCTTCTGAGTGAAGGAGGCCCCGCACTGGTTACATTGGAATGGCCGCTCACCTACCGAGACCAAGACTACCAGTTTTCCCACCGGCCCAAAAAAACAGCAGCACATATCTTCAAGCTGACATTTTATAAAAGATGATTGATTTTTTTTTTTTTTTTTGGAGTCGGTCAAGAAACACTTACCTGTATGGCTGCGTTTGTGCACCATAAGAACATTGGGTCCGATGCAGATCATCCCGCATATATCACATTTAAGCTTCCCGTTGGGCAGCCGAATGGGACCAGGAGATGCGGGTTCAGAGCCGGCCATCTCCCCACAGCCGCTGCCAGCCTGCCCCCGCGTGCCTCCGACCATCTCCACTCCACCGTCTTCTGCCAACTCGCCCTTTTCATCTTTCCATCCTTCATCCTTCTCTCCGACTCTCCTTTCCAACAGTGGAGCACCACCTGCCTCCTCGTCACTATACAGCTCCACTTTGATGGAATTAGCTGGAAGTGGACAGAAAGTTGCACATTTATTCACTTACAATTTTATGAATCTGTACTATATCAGAGTATTTGTTACTGTAAAAGTATTTGTTATTTGTAAAAGTTACAAATATTTTCCCCTCAACATTTCATTTGAAAACTTTTACTTATATGTCCTCCAGGACTAATAATGATGCCTGACTTTATTTCCATTGCCTGTTAATTCTGTGATCTGTGACTTGAACGGATTCACTTGCATCTTTTTCTGAGTCAACAACTCACTAAATATAAAAATCAGGTCAGAGTAAGTCTTCAGTTATTGATTTACTGACTCAAATTATCTGTATAAAAGAAGTATCCAATCAGTGATTCTCTAATTCAAATGATCTTGTCAGAATGAGTCTGCAGTTCACAATTCATTGATTTGACGTCGAAAGTGAAAGGATTGAAGTCCCAAGATTTAAAAGAGTGAAATTAAAACAATTGTTTGTACATCAGGCTGGCTTAGAGCTAAATAAGGTCAGTGTAAAATGATACTTTTTTTGTCTATGTAAGTGAATTATGTCTTGTCTATTTGTAAAGAGTGTAACATACTGTAAGAAAAAAATCAGATCTAAGTCTGACAATAAAGTTATATCATCCCATTCATCATCATCAAATTATCCTATCTCCAGTCAATTATTCTCTGATTCAAACTATCCAATCAGAGTGAGATAACTCACTGATTCAAATTAACTGGTTAGATTGAGTCTCCAGTCAATAATTCACTGATTCAAATTATGCGGTCAGATTGAATCTCTAGTCAATGATTCACTGATTCAAATGATCTGGTCAGAGTGAATGTCCAGTTAACAATTCATTAACTCAAATGGTCTGTTCAAAGTGTATCTCCAGTTAAACAGCCAAGAATTTGAGATGTCAAATTTCAGAATTTATTAATGTAAATGAAAATCACATTCAGGTCAAGACAGTCAGTTA
>CAIGQW010054382.1:6608531-6630017 GCA_903798125.1 Danio choprae
TCAACATTGCAAAGAAAATGAAAGCGAGGTTTTTTCACTGGTACATTTTGCACTGGATGCACTCAAAAACATGAAAACATCTCTATTTGCCTCCTTTGATTTCAAACAAAAACAACACTTGCAGGTTCACTTGCAGTTCGTTATTTCTCCCTTTCCTGTGTGGTTGCACAGTTTGAGTAGCTGAATAATTGATACGCTCACACTGGTCAAGATCTCATTTCTAGCTCAACAGCTGAATTGAGTGTCCATTCTATAGAATTCTACTCTTAAATAGAGAGCGTAATGAGCACGAAACTGCCCTCCCTTCATCCTGTGACCTATCAGAACAAAGGTTGACATCAAGAGCAATGATGACAGCAAGCCAAATGCAAGGGCTGTTATGCTTTCCTATTACTCAGACATTTCCACGTGTTATCACGCTTTAAGTGCAACACATATTTAAACAAAATACCCATTAATTCTTATAAAAAATAACAATTTCATTCATCTTTGGTCAAATGTGAGCCAATAGCAAAATAGCAAACTGAATAGCTTTAAATATATATTTTTTAGTCTAACATCAAAATATGTAACAATGTAATGTATGGCAGAAGTGCTGATGAAACAATTGGATGGTAAACAGACTTGTATGCATAACAAAATTACATAGCACAAATCATTTATAAAAATAAATAAATAAATAAAGACATAACAACATTTACTAAGAGCAAAATATTAAAGAAAATAAAATGTTTTTGTAATAAACAGGAAAACATAATAATATTTGATGGTACTAACAATACTACATTTGCACATATTATGGTTTTAATATTGTAACTAGGTTTCAGTTTTAAATGTGAAATCAAATATATTAACATTTTCATTAAAAAGTTACATGTGCAAACATAACAATTTTCACTTAATCCCTGGGCAATTCTGATCCATATTTGAAGAACTGGCCTTTTGCCTCTGGCATCTTCGTATATTGTGCCGCTTAACATAGTTTTTAATCAGCCATAAATGAAATCTGACCCCAAAATATTTGACATTATGTTAGATTTAGTTTAATGGATTTGTTGCAGTAGGTGTGTAAGCGGACTAATAATCCAGACACAACTGAGCATAATAGACAGCACAAACTAAATTAAGGAATAAAGGTATAACAAAAAGTACTAAAAGCAAAATAATGCACAATGTCAAGAGTCAAAAGTGTTTGAATGACACAGAAAAGGCTAAAATATTTGTTAACACAAATTCTTCAAATTTAAGATTTTAATTTTTAAATATTCATGGTATTAGACCTCTTTGTAACCTCTGTTATTTATATTTTTATTCCCATTATGGGTCGGAACTGACCTAAAGATAACAGGAGGGTGCTCTTGAAACACAATCAGGTATTATAAACAGCAAGTTTAAACTGATAGTTTATAAGGCAGTGACGAAAACGCCAGTGTTTTCGTTCACAATCTTTCAAACCGTGAATGAATAAAAAATATTTTTTGTATCCGATTTACGTTGTAACACTTAGAAATGCATAACGACTTATTTTATCGCCAACAACAGGCCTCCAAAAACGTAAGACCTCGTTGTGTCGTACGAAGCAGAAAACACACACACACACACACACACACACAGCTGCAACAGGCAGATCTCATGAATTCACAGTGCTGTCAATGAGTCTTGAAATTAACGCAGTAATCGAAACAGCCCCTGTTTGTGTGCAATCACACCAGTAAACAATACCTGACGACGAGAACAAGATTATCGAGCACAAGCCCCCGTATGTTTGGTAACTTTTCATGCACCATCGTGCTGCAGAGGAGGACTGACAGCACGCAGAATCATGTCAATCCTGTCTGTCTGGAGCAACACTAGCTAGCCGCTGCTGCTAACCAGCTAACGAGACGTGACAGCTCACAATAAGCCAAAGACATCGCTAAACTAACTCACAAACGAAAGGACTAGCGTTGCTGACAACGCAATCCGATCGGCAGCCTCCGGTCGTGAAATACGGTCGATTTTTAGACGTGACAAACTAAAGAGGAATTATGTTTCCTGAGAGCCCGCTGGCGTTGCTATGGCACCCAGCACTCGACAGATGCGTCTGGCCGTGTAAACCCTCCCAATCCGAGCCCAGTTACCTCACCTAATGTCACTTTTCGTCAATAACCGCGATTGATTTCGCACGGGGAGTATGTTTTCTTACCTGACGATCGACTGTGATTGCAATATTTATACAGCAGAAGCGCCGTTTGTTTTCTCTGGCGAAGGCAGCATCTCCGGGATCTTTTACCTGAAACCCCAAACAACTTCCGGGCCCATGCCGGGATACAGGCCCGAATAAAACATAGCCGAAAACCGCCTCTCTAATCCATGATTGGGAGGGATTATCGAATGCATCGATCCTCGTGCTACAGGTTAGGGAAATAACACAGTGCAAAAACTACAAAGGCCACGTATTGTTATTATTATTTTTGTAAGTGACCTTAAAAAAAGCATTGTAAAAAATAGTGGCTGTGAATTAAAGCTAAATTCTAAAACTTTAATTAATATATCCTTCATTTATATCTCAATAATAGCATCAGTATAATAAAGGCTGTTATTTGTTTGATGATAGTGTCAGTGACAGTGCTCACTATGTGTTCACTATGATTTGTCATAAATAATCCATTTTCTTAGATGCCACAGAGCCCCAATTATGGCCATCCTCAAGGGAGGAACATAAAAAAGAGAAAGAAAAAGTTTTTACTAGGACAATTTTTTTAAATCTTCTTTTTATCTTTTCATGTATATTTGCATATATTTAATATTTAAATGTATTTATTTATACTAATTGTTATTTGTTTATTTTCCTAATTACATTTTTTCTTCAAACATTTCTATGGACCATGTAGTACTCTCTTTACCCCAAACAACTGATTTACCCTTGAACATTTGAAAAAGAAGTCATATTTGTGAATTTATGGGAATTTTGTTAATTGTGCAATTTAAAAATAAAAATTAACATTACTATTATTATTATTATTATTATTATTTTTATTATTATTATTATTAGTAGTAGTAGTAGTAGTAGTAGTAGTAGTAGTAGTATTGCTATTTTTTTTTTATAGAAAACAAAGTTGCATTTTAAGCCTCTCCTATAGTAACATGCACATACTACTATGTTAATGCATTTATAAACTACATTTGATACATTTTATGGGAAAATGATTATAAAAATAGTGATTTTACGTAATTAGTTATTAATGATAGTATTTTAAAATGTTTTTATAATAAATACAGATTTATTTATTTATTTATTTATTTATTTATTTATTTATTTATTTATTCTGGGCAGAAAAACACATTTGGCCGACTCCCTGTAGTATCATTACTGACTCTCTAGGGGCCGCCAGTTCCCTGTGGAAAACCCCTGTTGAAACAACGCTATCAATACGTAATGTTACCACAAGATGGCAGATAATTCTTATTTATCCTCCTCAGGGGAGAATTTCTCTGAACAGAAAAAGAAAAACTCCTTTGTTTAGAAACATTCACGTTTATTGCACCTCATTGACTTCATGCTAAAAATCCTGGTGTTCTGTATGTGAAAGTAAAATTCGAGCTTAAAGGGATATTTCTGACTAAATTTATGCCATTATTTACTCCCCCTTTACATGTTTCAAACCTATTGGCCTTTCTTTCTTTATTTGAACACTAATGTATATATTATGAAGAAAGCTGGAAACATGTAACCATTGACTTCCATAGTATTTGTTCTGCCTACTATGTCAGTGGTTACAGGTTTTCAGCTTTCTTCAAAATATCTGTAACCTAAAGAAACTCATAAAGATTTGGAACCACTTAAGGGTGCAAATAGTGAGTCAATGAAAATTTTTGGGTGGACTATCCCTTTAAAGGGTATGTGAAGGGTTCCTCAGAAGTTCATTTTCTCCTTTCCGTCTTATGTCTATCCAGAAGTATCTCATAAGCCTCCTGGATCTGAATAAACATCCGCTGCGCCTCTTCTTGCCTTTTGGGGTTGTGATCTGGATGCCACACTTTAGCCAATTCCCTGTAGCTGCGAGTGATTTCTTCCAGAGAAGCCTCCTCTGGTAATGATAGTATCTGATTTTAAGAAAATATAATAAAAATTCAACCATTATCTACCATCTCATTTTATATAAAATCATTGGAAAGTGAAAAGTGCTCGATATCCTACTGACCAATTAAAACTAGGCCTACTGAGCTCACCTTCAGCGCCTCCATTTCTTTTTTACTAAACTCATTAAGAATTATTTCAAGCATCTTCCTCCAGCTTTCCTCATAGAAACCTCCTCCTGTTAGGACGCATAGCAGACGGTATGGCAACAGGAGAAAATACTCCAGGACCCCTTTGAGCCATGGAAAGAACCAGAAGAAATCAAGCAGGGCCGCTATGCAGTCTGATATGTAGTACAGTGTAGCAGTGGTGTTGTGGAAAACACAGTATCCCAGCGGGGCAGAGAAAGCCAGCACTCCTAAACTTAGACGATACAGACGAGGCCCTTGGGAAGATTGACACCAAGCAGGTTAATTAGGCACAACTGATGTAACACAAAAGTCTTTGGACTGAAAAATTTACAAATATAGGTAACACTTTTACAATAAGATTTCATTTGTTAACATTATTTACATTTGCTAGGATTACTTAATAATGAACCATACTTCCACAGCGTTAATTGATTTTAAATCAACTTTTACTTATACATCTTTCGAATACCCATGAAATTAAAGTGGACAAATATTTTTATAATTATTTCATGCAGTATTTATTAGAAATCTGATTCATGGAAGTATATGCAAATTACACGTGACATGCAAGTTCATGTTTGGATTTTACATATGTCATATAGGGGCAGCACGGTGGCGCAGTGGGTAGCCATCTTGCCTCACAGCAAGAAGGCTGCTGGTTCGAGCCTCAGCTGGGTAAGTTGGCATTTCTGTGTGGAGTTTGCATGTTCTCCCCGTGTTGGTGTGGGTTTCCTCCGGGTGCTCCGGTTTCCCTCGCAAGTCTAAAGACATGCGCTATAGGTGAATTGGGTGAGCTAAATTGTCCGTAGTGTATGTGTGTGAATGGAAGTGTATGGGTGTTTCACAGTGATGGGTTGCAGCTGGAAAGGCATCCGCTCCGTAAAACATATGCTGGATAAGTTGGCAGTTCATTCCGCTGTGGCGACCCCAGATTAATAAAGGGACTAAGCCGAAAGGAGAATGAATGAATATGTCATATATTTAACATATATTTTGAAATATTGCAAAAATAGCCACTATATATACATATATATTCATTCATTTTCCCAGAGATGGGTTGCAGCTGGAAGGGCATCCGCTGTGCACATGCCGGATAAGTTGGCGGTTCATTCCGCTGTGGCGACCCCAGATTAATAAAGGGACTAAGCCGACTAATGCCCTTCCAGCTGCAACCCATCTCTGGGAAACATCCATACACACCCATTCACACTCATAGACTACTGACAATTTAGTCTACCCAATTCACCTATACCGCATGTCTTTGGACTTGTGGGGGAAACCGGAGCACCCGGAGGAAACCCACGCCAACACAGGGAGAACATGCAAACTCCACACAGAAACGCCAACTGACCCAGCCAAGGCTCGAACCAGCGACCTTCTTGCTTTGAGGCGAACGTGCTACCCACTGCGCCACTGTGAGGCCATATATATATATATATAGTGACTAATTGCAAACAAGAACAATTCAGTGGTTCAATCAATTCCTAATGAACTTATTCAAGTTCTGCACATTTTTTTCTGCACATGGTTATACATTGCAATAGGAAGGAAAAGATGAACACAACTTCCATTTTATGCTGACATTCATGCTGACTTTTAAAAGCACAGTATGTAATTTTCTCCCAGAGAGGGTGCATATTCACAACAAACAAAGGTGTAGTTTGATGATGGCATGACTGAGTGTGGAATCATGAGAGCTGTCATCTTCATTATGGGACTCATGAAGAAATCATGTTCATGGAAGAGCGAAAGTATTCATAACTTATTATCATGGTAGTATGACGCAAAGTAAGGCGGAAAGCTGTATACAGTAGAAGCTAAATGAGACTCGTTGAAGCAATTGCTGATGAGAGACGAGCGGGACACAGCAAGCAGAGGAATTTTATTATGCCACAGTCGACCACTTCCAGTTTTTCTGGTCATGATCACGTGGTGACAAAGCAGCACTGTTTAATCATACTGAATAGATTTTAATGTTCTATTATAATGCTGCTCTGTGCGGTCAAATGAAATGCATTAAAACATATTAAAGTGTCTTTGGTGTTTTTCTGTTTTCTAAAAAACCACATCGGAAATCGAGCGTGTGTGATGTTATGAGCATGACGACACAGGACACGGTATTACTAGTTTAAATGACTGATTTCTTTGGATTTTAATATTCTTCATAACATTTTGTATAATGTAAGGCAAAATATATAACTCTGTTCTTGTGGATTTTGGTTACTTTAATTAAAAAATCGTACATATTGAGCCTTTTAGTTTTTTTGGTTTTTAACTTTTGACAACAACATTTTGTGGCCTCAAAATCTTTGAAAATGGATTTCAAAGTATTAGTTGAAAAAAAAAAACAGTTTCTGTATAATAAAAAATGCAGATTTGTGAAATGATGAAGTTGTGCACGTGTACTATATCTTTAGTCTGTGCAAAAGTACTTGACAAACGTTTTTTTACTTTGTGACACCACCAACTACTGTCCTGGCATGCATGCATGATACATTCATTCATTCATTCATTTTCATTTCGGCTTAGTCCCTTTATTAATCTGGGGTCGCCACAGCGGAATGAACCGCCAACTTATCCAGCATATGTTTTACGTAGCGGATGCCCTTCCAGCTGCAACCCATCTCTGGGAAACATCCATACACACCCATTCACACTCATACACTACGGACAATTTAGTCAACCCAATTCACCTATACCGCATGTCTTTGGACTTGTGGGGGAAAATTGCCCATGCATGATACAATGTTTTAAAATATTTTTCAAAGATAAGTTTGAATGGGAAATGTTTTAAAATGGAATGTTACAAAAAAAAGCAATAAGTACATCTTTACTGTGTGAGCATCATTGCACTTTTGAGCAAATTTTTATTTAGAAAGCACCCATCGCTAGTACTATGAACTAACATAATTCTAAATTTTAGTAACCAAAAATAACAAATGTTGATAAATGCTTTATTCGTTATTTGTTAAATGAAAAGTTCAGAAAACCTCTATGTGCCGTCTGGAATCTTCTTCTAAAATGAGCATTTTTTCTCAGCCTCCTATGTTTATCTTCAGATATTTCACTTTAAAGGCAATGAAAAGAACCTATTCATCATCATAAAGGGGAAATTACTGAACCTACAAACAAGAGCCTGAGAACTAAAATGCTCCTTTTAGAAGAATAGTTCAGATTTCACTCAGAGGATTTTGCATCTGAACTCTTCCAATGCTTTATTTACTCAGTGTTCGCTCATGTTATGCATTGACTAATATTAACAAATAAGCCCTTATTATAAAGTGTTACCAAAATGTGCACATTAATACTGCATATTCTCACCCAGTGGCTCTGGCCTCAGAGGTTTCAATGTGTTGTGCTGCGCAGAGGTGACACTGCCAGCTATGCTGATGGGCAGAGGAGAGAGATTGCTGCCGTAGAAGATGGATGATGTGATGACGCACGTAATGAGGGTCTTTTGAAGGTTCGAGGTCTGCTGGCCCACAGAGGACACCAGATGCACACCAGCAGCAACACTCAGGGGCAACACTAAGAAGTAGAAGAAGCTGAGAGAACTGAGGCTTATTAAAGCCACTGAACCAAAGTAAATACCCACGCAAATCTGACCGACAAACCGAATCAGGCCTACTGGTGGTGGTGGAGTGGCACCTGGATGTCGAACAGGGCCTTTCTCTACGTCACGGTTGGCTTCGCTCACGTAGGATGGGATACGGAAGAATTCTCTTGCCCAGCCAATGCCAAAACCACCAAAGGTCAGTATCCAAAGAAGAGCATGGCTGTCTCTGCCCAGGTAAATGTGATGAAGGCCGAGTGGGCCGCCCATTGCCCACAAGGCATACGTGATCATGAGCGTCTTAGCCATGAGGTCATTCTAGCTGCACACAGAAGCTGAAAAAAAGTCTTAATGAGGGAAATGTTTTACACTTAAAAACAAGATGTCTGCTACTTGTGTTGAATCCACTTAAATATTTGAAATATTCAAGTTTGCTTAACTCATTTATGTTGGGAGTACAAGTACAATTTTTGTCAGAAGAGTAAACGTTGAAATTAAATGTTTCATATTAGGTTAAATTTGATTACATGATTGAAATTTGGTGCTTTTATATGTGTTTTTTCTTTTGGGTCTTAACATTGCTCTGTCTGCATTTACGTCTGATATGAGCGAGAGGAGCACATTTTAGTAAATACAGTATAACTGTATTCCATATATAAAGTTATATAACATGAGGATGCATAAATTATAACAGAAATGGCATTTTGGAATTATGTTTTTGGTAATCTAATCTCACTCGCTCATATCACCAGCATCGTTGGATTTCAAGTTACAGAATCATGCAACTCACAATTCACTTACCTGCAGGACGGATTGAAGCTTCATTCACACCCAAAATAGTTTTTTGAACACTCCTTAGCATTGAAAATGTAAGAATGAATGAAACAAATTTGTTTTGAAGTTTCGAAGTAAACTTTAACTTTAAATCATTTACTTTCTGAAAATAATGTAACCTATGGACTTCCGTGTTTGCTTCAATATGGACTTTGGTTTGATGATGATGACTACCTGGGTCATAAAGAGTAAACTTTGATTTACCATCTTTGGAAACTGAGAAACAGAGCATTAGGACAAATAAAAAAAAAAAAATCAGTAATTAAACTGTTTTCCCAAGAATTATCATTACAGGGAAGACATAAACATGCTGTAGTGCTCCATAGATCTTATAACTTTAAACATGTTTCTGGTACACTACTTGAGGGTCAGTAAACATTCCATCAAAGCTAAAGACTAATATGTAAAGTCTTGCCGAGACTGAAGGAATGTAGAAAAGAAAACACTGGCTAATGGTTTACAACTCTCATCAAATTATTATTTTTGAGTTCTAAAGAGAAAAAGAGACTATAGAAAGGGTAGAGGGTAAGTAAATGATGACAGAATATTGCTTTTGAGTGTGAACTGTTCCTTGAAAAGACTTAAAAACAGAAAAACAGAAAACATTTGAACAATGGTGATACATTTGGATATTTAAATATAATTTAATTTGGTCATTTTTGTATGTCAGCAGAAATGTAAATGGAGAAACGGTCATGTTGCTACATAGCTGTTGTGTGCAACAAAATTGCAGTAGTTTAGTTACTTATTAGACTTTTTTTCATAGATTGGGCAGTTATATTATTGTTTTTGCTGTATTAATGTTGATAAGAACACAGTTGCAGTTATAATTGTGTGAAAAAGTAGTATAATGAAGTATAAATTATAATAATTCACTCATCTTGAGTTTGTTGGAGTTTTTTGACCTTCTAGACTTTAGAATATATTTTCTCTAAATGCAACTTATTTATTTATTTACTTACTTTCTTATTTAGAGCTTTTTTCATTCTATATTCTATTATATACATTTTTTCATTACATCATCATCAAATCTCAAACTTTTGCAATTTTTATAACGGTGTATTTTACATATGTGCACTTCTGATCGAGTTTCATTAGTCATGAATCCGCCTCTTCCTCCGCCCACAGTCCAGCCCCTCCAGTAGATGGAGTTTGAGTTTGAGAGCGAGTGTGTGATTCATTTGAGCATCTATGAACACGCTGGCTCGAGGAGATACACGACGTTTATAATTTACTTGTTAGCATGTAATTATTCCAGATTAAGCATTTATTCAACTCAATGTAGAAAACAAAAAACACGACTAGCTCGCTGACTTTAGTTGGAGCTCCCGCAATGAGGTGAAAAGCTTTGGTTCGCTTTAACGCGAGGCAACTTTCCACGTAGGCTAGATTGTCTTTTCGGAGATTCAAATGTTTTACAACTTATAACCGAGACATGGTTTCAAAGCATGGAAACAGAAGACGTGACGGTTAGAGAGCAAATATTTCACGACCGAGTACGAGAAACCATTGTAAGTTTTTTTCTCTCTCTCTCTTTGCTACATTTGTTTACATAGTATCACGAAGTAGCGTTTGCAGTGTAACAATTTAACTGTGCCCTTGTGTTTGTCCCATTGGTTTGTCCTAATGGAATTCAATAGCAATTGATTGGTTATGTGGTTGTGGGAGGTATCACTGGAAATGTAAATGTGTGCACGAGGACTTTATGTTCTTTGATAAATTCGTGATTTCGCTGAGTGTTTCAGTGTTGTCTTTAAAGAAGACGTTTGGTAAAGTATTGTGTACCCATACGCCTCCATTTATTTTACTCAGAACTAATGGATAGGGATGCAGAGCTGCTCAGTGTGAAATTTAACAACAATCATCTCGTTGACCAGTGTAAATGTATCTTTGAAATAGAAAAAAAGATGAGACTTCTCAGCTTTGTGTTATTCTCAGTTCATTTAGGAAAATAAGATATGCTTTTGGCATAATTTTTTTTTTATTTATTTTTTTAACACATAATGAAGTATTGTAACTGAACTTCAGACCTGAGTAACCTTGTGGAGACACTTGGAGTTAACCTTTACACCTTCACAATGATGTGTCTCACTCAGCATTTTACTGCAACATGTTTGGTTCACATTTTAAAACCCACTAATCTGTTAGATTATGTAATTCACTAGCAAAAAAAAGTACCTCCTTTAAAATACAGAATAAATCAAGCATTTATGTCTAAATGTAAAGCATAAGTTTAGAATTA
This sequence comes from Danio choprae, assembly GCA_903798125.1. Taxonomy (NCBI): domain Eukaryota; kingdom Metazoa; phylum Chordata; class Actinopteri; order Cypriniformes; family Danionidae; genus Danio; species Danio choprae. Next base: position 6,619,412 of record CAIGQW010054382.1, read on the forward strand.
TAGTCTTGATGGAGGATTTACAAATGCCTTTGTTTTTCTTTGCCAACAAATGATGATCTTTTACGTCTGTTTTCAGATTAAAATTTTGCACTCTTGTTTTTGTCTGTGATGCACAGCTTTGGCTAATCCTCCTAGAACATGTCAAACGCCTCCCCTAGTGAAATGCACAGATGGGTCACACTAGATAATGTAAATCAGACCTATTGTCCCCCTTCAGGCTGTGGGCACCTCCGAGCTCATGCTGACATGCTTATTGATCTCTGTGGCTGATGCTTATCTGGGATTTATTGTTTAAATCAGTGGTTTTCAACTGGTGGCTCGTGACCTAAAAATGTGTTAGTGGTAGTGCGTTCTGATATAAGATCACAGATTACAGGAACAAATTGTGTTAAATGCAAATTTGCAAAGGATAAATTGAAACGAAGCGTATACTGTATATTTGTACTGTAGTTATGGTAACAACATATCATATTTGAAAAGGGTGGAGAAAATGCTTCACATAGCTTTTGTTCTTGACTTTGAATACTGCGTAAAAGCAGATTGGCTTCTATGTCACTCTGTAGTATGACTAATACCAACCGAATATTTGGCTCAGTGATTCTTCACTGTGATATGGCGATAATTGCTTCTACTTTTGTTTATGCATTTAGATTTCAATTTCAGCGCGTGTGGTTTCATTAATCTTGACTTTTTTTCAGTTCTTTGTAGTGCCAATAAAGTACATTTTTACAAATGTTTTTAAGTTGTAATTAATGTAAAATCTATATCCTAAAACATATTCAGAATCGCTGATTTCATCGAATCTGTCTATCAGTCTATTGTTTGTTCTTTTTATAGTTAATTTCATCAGGTCTTTATGGTGTGATTTATTCATTGGCTTGTTCTTTTATCTGTTTTTTAAACTATTGTTGTATCAATCATGTGTTGTCACTGTGGAAGATTACACTTTTGCAGTCAAATGAAATGTCTTCAGGCCTGGTTGACAGGTCGCTATCAAATATCACCTCAAAATTCTTGACTGGCGACATATACTAAACTGAAAATCCATTCTAGGTTTTTTGATCCAATAAGTAAGACCTCAGTTTTTTTTTTTCGTAATTTAGTAATAAATTGATTTAATAACCCCAAAAGCAATGGACCAAGAACAATGTTTGTTTGTTCTCTTGTTTTTTTTCAGTTATTTGTGTCATCTTTGTTATGTCATTCAATTGTTTTATCTGTTGTTATTACACTGCTGTCTGGAATGCTTGATTTTGATTGGTCAGTGTTGTGGCTATTTTCTTTAAGGAGGCTCTCTCCATGGTAAAGAAGACAAAGTCTTACCCAAGATGTCTTTTAAAGTTTTATTCTTTGCAAAGAAGGTCAGACAGTCATACAGTAACACAGGTTCCTGCAGAGTGCGACACTCAAAAAAGAGTGTGTTCCCTTTTTATCTCGTTTCTTCCCTCTGAAGCCCACAAGGCCATAGGTGACATAGCAAATGAATCACGTCACAGTTATCTTAACACTCATGATTCTCTTTTAGTTGTCTATATTTCTATCCCATACGGCTGTACAGGTCATAGGTCACCATACATGGAATACAATCTTGTCTTATGATAAAAAGGTGCCAAAGTGATCACGCATAGCTTAACTGTGTAATGTAGACATAGAAAAAGGAAAGAAGAACAGATTAGAAAATGCATATAAAGGTATAAAAATTAATTTCCATAACAGTCAGTCACAAAATTCCACAAGGTATGTTATTCCCAGAATATGGAAATTTATAAAACAGGGTCATCTAGGTACTTTGAATTATCTTGACCATCCGTGGATTAACATGCATATTTATATGCTTGTCTTTCACATTGCTGTTTTTGACTGTTTGGCACCATCTTGTGAACTATCTGAATAATATGTAGCCTAGCATATGCTCCAATCAGCGGTTTTTGTTTTTGTCAGCTTTGCATTTTATTAAAGAATTAATTATGACTCACAGCAATGTTTTGTCTAATTTGTATATTTTGTGGCAAGAAGGCATGAAAAAAGCAGGATAAAGTACATCCAGGCGGTTGTTATTGCTGAATAAAGCCTGACAAGCTTATCAGCAGTCCGACGCGATAATGTCTTATTTATAATGCCTTAAATCTATTTTGATAGTTTTATTTATTTTCATATCATTTGTTTTCTCCATTGCATCGGTCATTGTATCGTTCTTCCCCTCTATATACTGTATTGTAATAGAATTTTTTTTTTTATCTTTCAATGTATCATTCATCCTGTCTGCCGTTATATTGTTCATTGATTCACTCATTTGAGCTATTGTTCATTTGTTCATTTTTTTTTAACGTTTCCCACATTTCCACTTGTCAACTAACATAAGATTTATGACAGTGTCACAGATTTTGTACTTGGATGCTCTTAGACAACCTGTTAGAGGGAGTAGCTGATTTGGCACGATTCCCACTCTGTAGTTGAGCAAGGAATGTTTGTGTGTATTAAGTTTCGTATCTGAACATGCTGCTCAGTCTTCAACAATACAGGGCTTTGTACCCACATCTACAGGTGTTTAATAGTGTCAACTAAAAAGGGTCCAGTTTGAGTTTTTCATTTGATACTTCGTTTTAATCCTCATTAATAGAGTGTTTAGTACATCTGAAGAAACTGACTTGTAGTACATCATCTGTAAATAAAGGGCCTCATAACATGGTTTTTTAATGTCACTTTGTAATTAATTTGACATGAATTTGAAGTACATTAGTTGCAATCCTTGGCTTGTTTGATGTGCTTATCATAAATGCATTTATGACATAATATGTATTTTATGTATCATAATACATAACAATTGAAAAAAAAATGTATGGGTCAGAATAAAATAAAAAGAAAACCTAACTGGTCCAATTTGTCCTTAACAGCTCTGGTCAAATCAAGTTATTAGTATTTTTGTCTTGCATCTGGCCTTCTACTAATCTATTTAAGCACACCACAAGTGTTGTTTTCTCATTGTGCCAATTTACGGTCACTCTAAAGCTGACTGTTTTGCTAAATAGACTGTTTCACTTCAAGACATGACTTGGGTATCGCTTCAGCCAGGTCTTATTGTGCAGTGAGTATTAGCCAGAGGAGATGAATGAGCCTAAAGATTCAGAGGGCTTGAGCACATGCAGGGTTTAACTAGCTCTGCCAGATTGTTCAGCAAATACTGGTCAGCTATGGGATGATCTGGTTTCTGATTGATATTATGATAAAACTCAGATTACATAGCAGTAATATTGACCCATTTCAATGCAGAGGTTTGACTACATGGCCACCATTATTAAAGTAAATTTAGTTTTTATTTTGAGTTTAGTTGCCTTCAACAGACTGGTCTGGGACTGGTTAATGTCGTCTGTCTATTTGCTTGTTTGAAAGGATTTAAAGGGATTGAACACTAACAATGACATTTCTGTGGTCATGCTGCTCCACGCCTGTGTGACGTGACTTTTTTTTTTTTTTTTTTTTTGGACGTTTGAAACCCAAAAGAAGATATTTTCACGTCAGTGAAAGCCAATGTTGTTTTTGAATGGACAAAAAAAAGCCTGAGGTAATTCTTCAAGCTGTCGTTGACTGGTATTACAATGAGGCTGGACATGTTTTTTCATGTTGTATATCAACTGTGCTCTGTTAAGCAATCTTTTGATTCTGCTGTATTATAATTCAACTTTGGTTCAGTGCCAAAAGAAAACAGACTATTCAAACGCCTAACAAACAGGTTTCAAAGCTCCAGAGACATGGATCCTACACACACACACACACACACACACACACACACATCTATTATTTTTACTGCTGTTTGCACTTTAAAGTCAATCCCGGCTTCCTTTCCTTTCCCCCCCTCATCCCTTTTCCTCTGGGTGTCATTCTTCCTCTCTTTTGTGGTGCCTTTTTCCCCATCAGTTCAGTCAATATCAGTAAAAAACAAATACTAATTATATATCTTATTAATTGTTGTGGAGTATGTGGATTTAATAATATCTGAATTTAGATTAGAGGTTAATTAGAATTACCGCCATGCAGACAAATCTCAGTGTAGCGGTCTTGCACACTATAAGACACTAGGAACTGTCCTTTCTTCATGTTAAAAAATGAGTGAATGTGTGGATACATTTTTTTTAGAGCTGGATAGCAATTAAAAAGGTGAAAAATAAGTGACACACTAACTTGAGGTTAATTGTGACCGACTCACCTAAAATCATCCAAATTATTTGACATACCTTTTCTATTTGACAAAATTGCATGCTTCATTAATGAATCAAAAAATATGTAATTCTTATTTTTACTGTTGTGTCTGTATGTTTTCTATTCTGGTCACATGTTCTTTAACAGCACTATTATTCTTGTTGGCTCTTCACGATTATTATGAATTATTACTGTTATTGTTATTATTATCTATTATTCATTAAAGATATTATCTATAATATCTATAATAATAAAAATAGTAATTTTAAACGTTTTAATAAGAATCGGTGTTGTCATACATAAATCCTGCTACTTTGTTGTAGATGTTATTGGCATATTTATGATTATTAATTTTATTTTAATGTAGTTCATTAATTATATTGTTGTGTTGCTATTAATTCAAGTCAAGAATATTAATTGCATCGATATAAATATGACCACTAAAGTACTGTAAATCTCTACATATATTTCATTGTATATCTTTACTATAATCACTCTCCTAATCTCAGTTGTAACTGGTTTAGCTCTTCATTTGTATTTGAGCTGTAATCTTCACTCACCATCTGTCACTGCTACTGTAACTTCATTCTCGAAACTGTAATGTGGGTGTTCATTCATTACAAATTCAAGACTTCTATGGACAGCTGGCTTAGACCATTTAGTTTCTTCTTCCACTATTTGCTTTTATATACTAAGACACAGAATGCAATTTGTTTATCGTAAATATGAAATGTATTATTATAATATCTTTGACCTGGACTGTCCTGTCACCATTCTGCGTGCTATCATTAAGAACCAAATGTCCTTGATTAGGAGCTCTTATGTCATACAGCCATAAAGGCGATCTGCACTGCGCACAGCAGCGTGTATCAGTGATAACGGAGCTGTGTTGGAGTGTGTCATGACCTCTGCTCCTGTACAGGTTTCCCTTTTTAACATGTCCTTGATAACCTAAATTGGCAACACATCTAAACAGCGCATTTGCACAGCATGTTTTGTAGCTGCCTGCCTGTTCACGGTTGTGTTGCTCATATTTACTCCATGACTCATACTGCAGATCTCTGACAGAATGTATTTCATCTCTGACACCCTGCAAAGTGACAATTACGCCCAGTATTCTGTGAAAGATTGTGATTTATTCATTGTGGAACATTGAAGAAAAGGTTCTGAAGAATGTTCTTGCTGAAATATCGTCTTACATATGAGATTGGGTGGAGACCGTGGGTATGGATCTTAAAGTATCTAAAAGCATTCTAAGAGGGGGGGGGGGGGGGGAGACAGTGTTTATATAAAAAAGAAAATACAATGTTTCTTTTAGTTTGCCATATTAAAATCTGCCTAAACACTTTAGAGTATTTATTTTATTATTGTTAGCACCCCCTTTGTACTTTATGGGATATTCCCTTTCACATAATATGTAATATAGCTGTTTCTGAATATAAAGCATCTGCAAAGTGCAAAATTAGCAAAGATATTGTGTTTCGATGGAAAGAAATTATTCTGAATTTGCACAATTTTGCAGAAGGCCAGTCTATGGTCTTCATTGGCTGTCCTCAAACAATGTAGACACCATACTGCCTGGGGGAGTTTGGTTTGTGTCATTGACAGGTTGAGAAGATGTTGTTATCTGTGCTACGAAAGCAAATCCACTTTACAACACTTCCAAAGGACGAGGAGGACACTAGTTTGCATTGAAAACAAATCCGTTGGTGCTGTTTATATCATTGTATTTACAAGTGCCAAGGAGATCAAATTCAAATTTGGAAATTGGCAAGAGATTTCAATCCTCGCTGTAATTTCAAGACTAAACGCAACAGTCCAGGCCATCTGACCAATCAGTTTTTTTTTTCTTTTTAAAATTTTTTGATCGAATAGCAATCTAATCATGAAAAGGGCAGATTTAAATGCCCTCTGAAATGCATTCAAGAAAGAATTTGACCTGGGATGCATTCTAGATAAAACTGGACCGGTCTAAATGCATGGCTTGCTGAGATCACATACAGTATGTAAATGTTCCTCCCAAAATGTAAACAAAATAAATGTGAGACAGGCTATATTACATAGTCTGATTTAACAGCACAAAGCCTCACTCATGTTCACGAAAAAAATCATTTGTATGTCAAATGAGATATATAGCTTACGTTTCTGTAAAAATAACATGTTTAAGAAGCTTAAGTTGATGTAAACTGGGTACATTTGCATATAGCATGGGATTTAAAGATCAGATTTATATCCATTTATTTGGACACATTTATGTGGCCAAATGTAAACTGAACAGTTTTCACAAATCAGATCACAGATCCTTGAATCAACTGGTTCATACACTGAGAGGGGAGAGATGCTGCTGCACTATATTATGAGGAAAATTCCTACAGTAAGAAAGTTTAAAAACTAAAATAGAAACCTTTAAAATATAAAGGGAGGGTTTCAAGTGTTCAAAATGATTAGCTACATGTTATTACCACATGTTGTCTGTTAATCCTGTGTTCCGATTGCACTGATGTTCTCTTTTGTGTCTTTCAGATTTGCGTGCTGCTTTTTATTTGCCTGTACATCTTGTCTCACTTCATTCTGACTCACTTTAAGAAGAGTGCTGAGTTTGTCACTGGTAAGTTTACCGTCGTCCCTCAGCAGTTGTTTGGCTTTGTGTTATGCAGCTCTTCAAAACACACCTGTGATTTCGCTACAGCTGCACAGCATTTATACACCCTGACTATATGTTGGTCAGCTCGACCTGACATGGGTCATGCTCCTGCGCTTTCTAAAAATGCTTTGTTCGGCTGCCAGACATGCACAGAGGGTTAATATTACTGTTTTCTGATGAGTAGTATTAGTTGTTTTCTAGCTGTGGAAAGGAAATCTTTTTCATTTAATGAGTTAATGGTTCTGATTGCAGCTGACAGTGCTTATGTAACTTTGTGGGAGGGCTGCAGTATGAATGAGGAATGTTCCCGTGAGATAAACATAGGCCCCCTGCCCGAACATTGCCTGAGGTTTCATAAGAGAGCACTACCTCATGTTTTGGTCTACACCCCGTAATTGAGCTCTCATCTCTCTCACAGTTCTGCTGTACCTGCTGTCAGTGGAAAATCTGGGCAATGTGATTTATTTTTTCCTTCTTTTTTTGACATCTTAAAAACACATAAGGCTTGTTTAGACTGCTGAGGGATGGATGAGGAGGAGTTGATGGGAACATTTCACTAAAAAGTGTTAATTCTCTCTTTCACAATTTAAGACCTTAAAGGGATAGTTCAGCCAATAATTACAAAAATACTTATCATTTACTCTCACTCAAGTGGTTCCAAACTTATTTCTTTCCATTGTTGTATACAAAAGGAGATATTCTAAAGAATGTTGGAAACAAGAAATGGGAGCATAAATGATGGAATAATTTGTATTTCTTGACTATTTGTCCCTTTAAAAAGGTCATATATCAGAGCAGAATGTCTCTTTCTGAAGTCATGGCATATTGAAGAAATTGCATCTTGTTTCCAGCAGATATTTGTTTTAGTTTTAACCTTAACTCATTTTGATCAGTTGCACAGAAAACTAACAATACTAACCATTTAAATAAGAGTATATACAATTAATCTCATTTGATGAGTTTTTTTTGTTGATTTTGGCATTTTAATCTGACCTACATAAAAATAAAGTTAAAGAGACACGAGAAATTGGTTTGGACTTAAAGCTGGGTCCCTGTGAGCACAGCTGCTGCTCGGGTCATCACAACCCTTAATAAACATCCATGTAGCACGTTTACATGATCAAAAATTCTAAATCAGTGCAGGGAACATTCTGTGTTTGACTGACTTAAACATTGTGTACCCAACTTCCAGCCAAACCACCACCGTTATGAATATGATACATATTCTAATTAGTAGCACAAACAGAATCCCTACACAAGGCTTTGTTGTTGCCTAAATGCGCAGTAGTCCTGCAGGGTTGCAGCTGTTTCTATAGCTGCATATTGGTTGTTTTGAAGGATATGTGCAGAGAACCTGTTTTGCATTAAGTTTGGAGCATTCCCAGGAAATGTCACACATTTCTACCCTGCAGCTCTGTCACACTGGGCATGTTTTGCTCTTCTCACTTGAGAATATTTGAGGCTTATTTTACTGTTTCTCTGCCTCATGTTCTCAATCCATTCCTGTTAGTGTGACCAATTCCTCTTCAAAAAGATATCTTTGTCCTGTATGTGCAAAAACAAACCAGTGACAAAAAATCCTAAATACATTCCGCTAGAAAACTTATGTTTACTTTACAGAATTGCTTCTGTTAATCCAGGTCACTGTGAATGCTTGTTTTCTTGTTTGGTTTAGTTTCAAGGCTGAACTGTCAGTTTAGACATGATAATGTCTACATCGGGATAGCATTATAATGTGTTATAACTGTGTGACTTTATTTTTTTTTTGCTCACAGATGATATTGAGGATGCCACTGTCAACAAAATTGCGTAAGTTTCCTTTACCTAAATTCAGTGTTTACCTTACTTTACATCAAAATTGTTGAAAAAGTTTGGTCTTTGATCCATTTCTAGACCAACTCTGATGTGGTTTGAAATAAATGTGAAGGCAGCACAGACCAAAGAACTCTAAACAAACCAAAAACAGGACAAGTTGTGGACTATGAACCAGATAGAATGCTAAAAAAAAAAGAGTTGCACATTACAGTTTAAAGGGATAGTTCAGCCAATAATGAACATTCTCTAATCGCATATGATCAGAAGATTCTGTCATAAAAACATTTTTCTTTTGTTCTGCATGTTTAGATTTGGTCTGAACCGTGTAAATGCTAAGACGCTGTACTAAATGATAAACCATAACTAAAAGTATCATTTAAATTAATTAAAAAACACCTTTAGGGACCAAACCATAAGAACCAAGATAACTAAACTGCAAATATACACATCACACACCTAAAGTCTTGGCAGCAAGATAAAATGGATGAAACCGATCTAATCAGGCATTACTTTTGGCAAGATCAATCTGGCTCCATTTTGGTGTTTAACATTCCTTTTTTTCTGTCAAATAAATTCCAGATGCATAAAATCAGCTCCCACCCTACTCTAGCACTTGACTATCTCATTCCACTCACAAACATGTCTCATTACAGCAGTCAAATGGTTCATTTCACACTAAAACTGAACCGCTAAGGACACCCAACTGCGTACAATCTACTATCAAGTGTTTTTTAAATTAGTTTGCCCTCAATGTTTGTAATTGGACAGTTTGCCCTTTGCTCTCCAGCGTGGCGTTTGACAACTCCCTCCCTTCACTGCTGGCACTCTGTCAAAGTAAAAGGCTGCAAAAACACCTCCTCACCCTTCTTTGTCTGTTTTTCCTCTCTCCGCAGGCTTTGGCTGTGCACATTCACACTCTCAGTGGCCGTGTGTGCAGTTCTGCTGCTGCCCATCTCCATCCTGTCCAATGAAGTCCTGCTCACATTCCCTCACAGTTACTACATGCAGTGGCTCAATGGCTCGCTCATCCGTGGTAAATGCACACATGCGCAAATAAATAATTAACATGTAGATTTGTGACTGTGACAAAGAGGTTTTCAATGAGAGTCAATAGAGTTGTCTGTCTAATCAATTACATCATTGTGGGGTACTCAAGCAGTATTTTGTTGCCTAATCTGTACTGAAATTTTAATGTTTTTATTCCCACAAGGACTTAGTGTGGGATCACATTGTGCTATCACATGTTGGGCATGGCAGCAAGTCTGACAAAAGTGTATAAAATGCTGTAAATCCAAGACACAGATTTGATGGTATTTAGTTTGTTGGCATATGCTTTTCCCAATGATTTACACTGGACACAAACACCAGACCATGTAAGCTGTTATTAGACCAGATCACAATAGAATTAGCCAGGAAATCTCAGTCCTGAAAAATAAACGGAACAAAAGCTTCAAGGCACTACTCTGATGTAGTTGAATTTAGTGCGACACATGATCTCCCCCTTGTGGTCTATGAGCTATATTCTTTGTATTCCAACAATTTTCCTGGTACTTTCATTGAATACACAACATATGAAATATTATAATATAGAACATTGTTATGGTAAAATATACTACTACAGTTTAAAATGCCTGTTTTTCTATTTACATTTATTTTTAAATACAATTTATGCTTGTGATTTCAAAGCTACATTTTCCTCAGCATTTATTCCAGTCTTCAGTGTCACATAATCCTTCAGAAATAAGTTGCCTTTTTTAAATTATACATCATATTTTTGTAGAAAGCACAAAATGATTATTTTTTGCTTAAACTCAAACCACTTTTTTTGTTAAAGTGTCCAAATTTGTACTGTAATTTCTATACTTTAGTGTTGTCCATTGATCATTTGAATGTGAAAATTCAAACACACACACACACACACACACACACACACACACACACACACACACA
>CAIGQW010054382.1:6631300-6653915 GCA_903798125.1 Danio choprae
TGTCTCTGTGTGTGTTTCAGGCTTGTGGAACCTAGTCTTCTTATTCTCCAATCTCTCACTGGTGTTCCTCATGCCATTTGCCTATTTTTTCACTGAATCAGAAGGATTTGCTGGGTCCAAAAAGGTAAAAGGATGACATTAGTTTAACTATAAACACATTTCTATCCAATCCGAATTCAGTTTGTGTTTGACATGCATTTCATTTGTGTGTTTTCCTCTGAAAGGGTGTGATGGCGCGGGTGTATGAGACTGCTGTGATGCTGCTGCTTCTCAGTCTGTTGGTGCTGGGCATTGTGTGGGTGGCATCAGCCCTTCTCCATCATAACACAGCTCGAGAGAGTCTTTACGGTGAGGGCTGCAATGGAATGTTAGATACTCCTGTATATCCTGACAAGTTTATGATAACTACAGGTTTAGTAACAGACTTCTGCTTTCCTGTTTTTTCCCCCCAGACCTGTGGGAATATTATCTTCCCTATCTTTATTCTGGAATCTCCCTTTTTGGAGTTTTGCTGCTCTTGTGTAAGTGTGTATTTGTTTGTATGTTGGTTTTGGATTGTAGTTTTTAATTTATTTGACGTTTAATGTTCAGTCTGGTATTTTATTGCATTTGACTTCCTGTTCATGTTGATTTGGTGCCTCTCATTTCCCTTTTTTGTTTTGTTTTGTAACAGTGTGCACACCCTTTGGGCTATCACGCATGTTTAGTGTCACTGGGAGCTTATTGGTCAAACCTCGGGTAGGTGGATCGTAGTCAAATCTAAGGAAATTCATCAAAATCAAAGTTTATATATATATATATATATATATATATATATATATATATATATATATACATTAAAAATATTTTATACATAAAAAAAAAATATATATATATATATACATATATATATGGATAACAAAACCAGACTTATGTTGCAAGGATATGTTTTTGGCAATATGGGTCAAAATTATCAACTTTTATTTTGCGCATTAAATCATTATATTATTACATGAAGATTTTTGTAAATTTCCTACTGTAAATGTCAATTTTTGTTTAGTAATGTGCATTGTAATTGATTTAAACAACTTTAATGATGATTTTATCAACATTTACATTTTTTGAACCCTCAGATTTTAGATTTTTTCAAATAGTTGTATCACAGATAAATATTGATTTTTCATAACAAACCATATATCAATAGAAATCTTATTTATTTAAAAAAAAGTCACGTACAGTGTGACTGGTTCAGGGTCACATTTTAATGTTAATACTTTATCTGTGATGACAGATGAATTTTCAATTTTCATTATAACAGTCTTACATGTCACACGAGCCTTCAGAAATGAATCTAATATGCTGATTTGGTCACAAAGAATCCTTTGAGATGCTTCAAATGTTTGTGAAAGGCTGTGATTCATAGTTTGGATTTAGGATTATTGATCAAAATAAAGTTTAAAGTAATTTTTTTGCAACATCATAATTATCTTAATTAAAAAAAAAAATTATTTTATTGCATACATTTGTTGTATAAAACCATTAATATTATTTTAATAAAAAATCTATTTAAAGATAAGAAGTGAGGTTAAGTTTAAGGTGTGTTTTTCAGTTGTTGGAGAACTTGGAAGAGACCATGAACTGTGCAGTCTTTGAAGAGGCCTCTTTGTCCAGGAAGTTAAAAAGTGAGTGTCAGGATATGAGAAAATCATGCTTGCTGCTTTTAAGGAAGTGGCCCTTACATTATAAGGATTTATAGCTGTCATTTTCCAATGAATTTACACTCTCTCTATTACACACCTCCAGGTACCAACACCTGCTGGATCAGTGTGCATTTAGAGGCCCTCAACAAAGAGTTTCTGAGTGTCCAATCCAAACGCATTGCTTTGGGTACGAACATGCCTGTCAAACACATCTGTGTAACTATGTGGAAACTCTCTCTTCATCCTTTTTATTCCTCAATTCTAGAGTTGCGGAAAAGAGCATCTCCTTGGCAGCGAAACCTAGTATACCCAGTGGCCATGCTGCTGCTTTTAGCTTTAACTGTAAGTACAAAACCTGCTAAATACCAAAAATATATACTGCCTACAGTAAAACAGTTGTTCTAATAGGGGGGAAATGGTCTTTCTTAGGCGGTGAGTGTGCTGATGGTGTGTTTCCATGTGCTCGAACTGCTCTTCGATGAGTCTGCTATGCCTAGAGGGATGGAGGTACGTGATTCGATATATATTTATCACATAGCATTCATACATTGACCTGTAAACTTATGTCTAAAAATTTGATCAGAACCATATGCAGTTTCTTTTAATAATTCTCAGTTTTCCTTCTGATCATGTAGCTCTTTTGCAGTAATATTTATTCATATTTAATTTCAGTCACACTTTATTTTAAGGTACAATTCACGCTATTGATAAACTATTAACTAAGACTTTTAGCTCAAAAAACACATTTGCTGCGTATTAATAATAGTTAGTTAGTTAGGTAGTAGTTGTGTTTTAGGCATTGGGTAGAATTAGGGATGTAGAATAAGATCATACTTTATAGCAACTAATAAAGAGCCAATATCTTATTAAGCAGTTAATAAGCCAGTAGTAAGTAGTGAAAATTGGTACTTAAAATAAATTACCAAAAATTCATAATGGCTGATTTCTTCTGTCTTAGGATCCTCATTTGGGCCTTGCCTCCTTCTCAATGCTGGGTTCTCTGGGAGCCGCGGTGCAGGTTGTCATTATCCTGTATCTCATGGTGTCTTCAGTCGTGGGCTTCTACAGTTCTCCACTCTTCACCGGTTTACTGCCACGTGCACAGGACACAACCCTCACACAGGTACAGATCTATCAAATCACTCAGAAAAGTGCTGCTGAAACTGCTGAAACTGCTGGATTTCTCATGTTCAGATGCTACATTACATAGACAAATTGAGTAGTTTTATTTTTTTACTGTTCAGCACTTTGGTCTATGCTCTGTTTTTTAATGTGCTATTGAAATTGATAAATGTTTATGTCTCTTCACAGATAATTGGGAACTGTGTTTCACTTTTAATACTCAGTTCTGCACTGCCTGTTTTCTCTCGCACATTGGGTAAGTCCATTGTTGGTCCATGTTAAAAAGCTTTTAGAAATAGAAAGGCATGTGTTTGTAATAGTGACCTTATTTATTTATTTATTTTTAACAAAAATTGTATACAAAAAATGCCTTTTCTGTTCTAATTTTAGGGGAAAATGTTGCTCAGCATACAGTATTAATATTGGTGGTTGAAAACGTATCGCATGACTATTTAAAATATTTTGTCTGTCCACAAGGTGGCACTAGGTAGTAATAGATACCACTGTTAATGATCGTCTTAAAACGACTTCTCTTTTAAAATGTAATTAATGTAGGAATCACAAAGTTTGATCTACTTGGAGATTTTGGGCGGCATGACTGGCTTGGCAGTTTCCACATTGTGTTCCTCTACAATATGCTTTTTGCTGGACTCACATCTGCCTGCCTCATCAACACAGTCACATGGGCCTTGCAAAGAGAGCTCATTCGTGCCTTTGGTAAGCTGCTTATTTTTATTAATTTTTAATACCATTATTGTCAGTGTGTTTCATGTATGTAATAAATTAGTTTCGTATTTGTACATAATAAATTCATTCAAATGTATGTAGTCATGCAGATTTGTGTTTGTGTGTTTAACTTTTCCATTGCTCTATATACAGAGAAAGAGAGAAGCACAGATATAATATATACATGACGCATGTAGCTATATCAGATATTGATTATATACAAAAATATACACATATATATGCAATTAAAATACATGTACAAAATACAGATCTGTATTTATTCATTTTAATCAGTGGCATATAAATAGATTTAAATATGTAAATATACATATTTTTTATTCTATGCACCTAATAGTGTAAAACATTTATATATAAAGATGTTAACAAAATTGATGATACTCTTCACTTTTGTCCAGTTTTATTTGTTTGTCATTATTCATTTTTTCAGTTTCAAGTTATTTCAGTGACCACTGTAGTTTTTCTTTCTTCAGTGAAACACTACCAACAATTTTCTCCACATCTGTGTATACATGCAAATTTGTGTGAGTGTGTGCACATTCACAATACTAATTAAAATGTCTTACAGATGTACTTTAAGTCCTTTATTTTCAACATTAAACCACAAACTATACTGAGCCCAGAACATTCCTTTTGTAACGGTCAATTCAACCATTTATCTGAAGGAAAGCGTGTGGGGAGAAAGATTTGTGCGTGTACGCATTGTATCTGGAAAGGACAGGCGTGTGCGCTGTGCTGCCATTTGCCAGTGTTTGTAGTGGGTCGTTGGGTGAGGTGTTTCTCGCACAGGCCATGTTTCTCTATGGGTAGGTCTCTTTCCTCAGATAGAAAAAGCACAATTCTCTCAGGAAAGCGAGAGGGGACAGAAGGGGAGAAGGGGGTTCCTTGGGGACAGAAGGGGCGTCAAACTCCTCCTGGAAGACACACACCCATCGCCCTCCGCCAAACACAAACAGCACTCTCTAACACACACACTCTCTCTCGCACAGACCATCTTCAGATAGCATATTTTTTTCTGTGCCTTTTGTTCTTTGATTGATTGGTTTGGTTTCAACCCAAACATGGCCTGCCAAAATTACCTTTTCTGCCTCTTCCATCAAGGTTATCCCTCTAATGTTGTTTACTCTACTCTTTATCCTTTTCTCCAGGTCTCCACAGAATCCCTCTGACTGTGTCTCGTTCAACAATCCCTCTCAAACTGCTCCTAGCCAACGGGCTCTCAAAGATTCATTGAAGAGCTAAAATCATTGACTAATAAAGCCCTTTTCTGTCTGGAGAAGGATCGGGATCCCAGTCTGTGGCTTTCTACAATTGGACCAGAGCATCCATTATTGGTAAATGCTCACCAAAGCTGTTTACAAAGGTTACCTGACTGATATATATTGATGGATTCTGCAACGGCAGTATGCATTGTTTACTGCAGTAATATTTATGCATATTACTGCTTTTTTAATTAAAAAAAGGGATGTCAAATCACTGGACGCCTCAAACAATCGCCTTATAAAAAAATGAACAATGGTTTTAGAGGACTTTGACATGCGTCCAGACAGGACAGCTATTTCAGAGGATGACATCACAGACATGAGCGCGTTTCCTTTTCCTGGTGGTGGAATGAGAGTGTTGAGTTCTGTCCTGGTGGCCCCCTACGCTTTCCCCTGGTATACCACTATTTTTAGTGTCATCCAACTAATCCTATGCTGTGGGTGCTCATTGCACTGGCAGAGGAAGTCCAGTCTGACGGGCTTCTTACTGAAGAACCTGAGAAAAGGGATGAAAGTGCAATGAGTGATGTTGGAGATAAATAGTTTTTAAATACTTTTTTTTGTAAAGTTAGGTTTTAAAATGCGTTTAAAAAAAAGTCTGACAATGATTTCAAGCTTTAGGCCAAGAAAACTGTGAATGTGTTTAGGGATTTTTGTTCCCTTTTTTATTTTGTTATTTCATATGTGAATCTTTAATGTGCAATATTATAGTGTGAAAGTTTTATGTACAGTTATGCAAATTTAACTTGACTGCCTTCCAAAAAAGGACCAGCCTTTCTGATCGGACATCTAGATGGAGCAAAAAGGTCAAAGTTAGGTTAGTTAATATGTTTTAGGTTGAACTCTGTGGATGGACAATCGACAAGCATGATCATTTCCTGTTTTACAGAGACCACAGGGCTGTAATTGATAAATGTGGATTTTTTAAAAATCTGATAATCACTCGTTTTATATGGTGCAGTATTTATAATGTACACTTCTTCTTTTTTTTTTTTTATGATGACACTGTTTATTCTTTTATATGATTCCGTTATTTATACATTTTAGGCATATGTCCTTTATGTGGTGGCCAGTAGAGGACAGTGTGCCTCAAATCCATCATTACAAAGTCTCTGTTTCAGGTTTTTGCTCAGCCCATATTTTCATAATATGATAACTGCATCAATCATAGCTAACTTTTCCTCACAGTTATCTAGCTTTAAGTCAAATATGGATGTAATTTATTGCTTAAAATGCTAAAAAGTGTGCCCTCATGTCATTCCAAACCTGTACGATTTCCTTATGTGTAGGCTAATGCAAAGGAAGATAGTCTGAGGAATGTTTTAAATGCTTTGGGGTCCGAACCAATGTTCATAAAGGTTTGGTACAACATCAGAATTATAGTGAGGTATCCTGTGTTTTTTTTCCCTGTTCTCACAAAATGCATTGCATAGCTCTGAAAAATTGATGATTGATTATACCATGTTAGTGCATAATGTATGGATGTTTTTAACTACATTGTTAATGGAAAACTCTTTTGGGGAACAAAGAAAATAGCGAACGACTAATGTTTAGAAAAAGAAATTGTTGACATTTTTAATTGTTTGTTTAAAACCTGTATTCCCTAAAGCAAAGATAGCGATTCTGTGACAAACGGTTCCTCCTCACTTTCTTGATATGAGGTGAGAAGGACAATAAATGTGTTTACACTTGTTTTTCCAACCAGTGCGTTATTTGTGAGTCATTTAAAAATCATTTTTGGTCCTGGATCTGCTAAGGACCTTTCCGTGGAGGTCAGCATACATTTCTTGGCTTCTGGGCACCTGACCACTGCTTTAATGGTGCCGTGGTGGTTATGTTTAGCTCTGGTGTTAGTGTACGAGTCTGTGTCCATACATCTTCCCCCAGCTGTCCCTCCGCCTGTAGCTGTCCGGCTTTAATCAGGGTCTTTATTTTGCCCTGGGTCTGTCAGCAGGCCCATATGAGACGCCGCTGCTGACCCATCCTGTGCTTTCCCTTCACGGATGCCCATGGCAGATAAAAGACCTTCATCATCTGGAGACTGCAAGCTTCTCGCTTTCTCTCTTTCACCCCCCTCCCACCTCTTTATCGTCCATCCTTTTTCCTTGTTGAGTGTTCATTTCCCTTTCCTTTTTTCTTTTCTCCAAAAGCAGAAAAAGAAACCCCGGCCTCTGATTATGATTTGTCTGTCTTGATTTTTAGTTTTTTTTCTCCTTGTTGAATGTCCTGATAGACCTAAATTGAGGGATTTGTTTATCCTTGAATTTCCTCTGCTAAAACAGCAGAGTTTTAACAGGATATTGTTTATAGTAGTTTTGTTTAGCTTGATTAGTTAAGAAGCAAAAGTTGAAATAACGTTTTAAAATTATTTATATGTTATATGATGATATGTAAAGTCAGTGTTGAATGTTATATGCACAAGCAGCTGTTTTCTTTATTTTCCCCAATGTATTCATATAAGTTAAGGATGAATCTACTTGGAGCATACTGTACTTTATTTCATACTTTCATCTTTTAAACTTAAGTGTTAGAGGTTTGTGTAACCTACATGAAGTGAGTTCATGTCAGATCTAATATAAACCCATTTGTGTAACCTATTTTGCTCCTGAGTGTTGTGGATAATGTAGGCAAACGTACAATTAAACTCAACCGACGTAGATGTATTGTGTTGCATTTTGATGCTGTAATGTAAATAAAATCACAGCTAGGAATTAATATCAAACTCTGCGTAACAGATGATGTTTAATTGTCAAATCGTTTAAGGCATTTTTCTGTTCTTTCACTTCAGAAAAATGTCAGTAAGAGCTAAATTATATGACACCCTTATTAAATGTACATTTTATACACTTTAGTCTGTGTTTGTTGATTCATTACAAACATACACTGTGAATTTCACAATAAACACGATAAATGATCTAAAGATACAATCAAACATTCCTTACGTCTCTTCTTAGTGGAACTGGTCTTGATGTGCATGAACAGATGGCTCATTGCATAGTAATGGCTTAAAAAACAATCTAATGCAGCTGGCTTTTTGCTGCGTCTACTCATTTCAAAATAAAAGTCTCGTTTACATAGTAAGTTAACACAGTCTGGAGTCTGCATATTAATGATCCCTTGTTCAACTTATCAGAGGCTGCTGGTCATGATGTAGAATGTGACATAAAGTAGCTACATGCAAATGTCGAGGCCATGCTGTGAGCTTCGCAACAGTCTGTATTGTGTTCTGATTGGCCTGTTGTCCACTGAGGCTTTACACTTGCGTAATTTACATTAGAACGGGAAATAATGGTGTTTGAGGCTCACAGAATTTCCATTTCCATATACTGATCACTTATTATTTATTCTAAGCCTAGGTATACCTTGATTTTCTCTATAGGGCACCTTTATATAAATTTGGGTGGAGGTCTGTCACTCGTGTTGATCAGCAGAGGGCATTTCACTGGTCCACTTACTCCATCATATCGGACAAGAGGAAGACGGGCAGTCTTTCACAGCTTGCGATAGGCTATCGTTATTGTCAAAACACAAGAATGAAGGGGGAAAATAAGCAGATTAGCTTTCCTGTCGGTTGTTTGAAGTGTGCGCCAAAGTGCATTAGAAGATATTATTCCTTGTGGAAAATGAAAAACTCGCGGCCGGAAAAGACTTCCTAATCAACTGATAACGG
Organism: Danio choprae; assembly: GCA_903798125.1. Taxonomy (NCBI): domain Eukaryota; kingdom Metazoa; phylum Chordata; class Actinopteri; order Cypriniformes; family Danionidae; genus Danio; species Danio choprae. The sequence continues at coordinate 6,639,778 of CAIGQW010054382.1, forward strand.
GCCGCGCTGCCCGCCTGCAAAGGCACATCCACACCCACCTCACACACTCACGACACACTCCTTTCACACAATCAAGAGTCTCTCACACACACCTCAGTTATACAATCATTATACAATCATTTCTTCAATTAATAATTTCTTATAATTTAATATAAAATTGCTTCATTATACAAGTAAATACAAATGCTCAATACTTTAGAATATTAATCACTTTTAAACCACATGACCACTTGTCGGGACCACTGTTTGTGTTTGATTCATTGAGTTTGGTTTCCATACTCTAATAAAACGAGAGATGTGAAAACACTAGTTGTAACAGCTCTTTGTTGAGTTATTGCTAATCATATTGCATGTTGACAATTATAATGACCCTTTCACGATACACAAAAGATACCCAAAAGCTTCAGTAGGCTATTTGTTCAGATGTTGCAAATATGGAATTACTTACATTTTAAAACCTTTTTTACCATTTGCTTTTGGCCGTTTGCCAATTACATCAACATTTTAGCTTTGGCTACAAAAACAGCTCAAAACAAATCGGATCCAACGTGCAATGTGATGTGGGATTTAGAGGTTTTACAGTTGGTCAATTTTTGATCGGTTACTCATATGCATAGTCATAATGGTGAATGGTCTATTTATTCTGTCTAAACCACAGGGGAAAAAACATGTGGGTCAAATCCTATAGCACTTAGTAAAAAGGGTGAAATATATAGACACACAGAATTTAATTGGTGGCAAAAATATGTAAGAACAGTATACATTTGGATATTATCCTAGTATTTCACTTACTTGACCAGAAATGATAAGAATAAACATGAATGTTGTTAAGATTCTTGCCCATGAAATCCTGGTTCGGTTTGTTGAACCACAAGCTACTTTTGTTCCTCAGCTCTTCCTGCTTTGTTATAACTTTTGCCTGTATAATGCTTTAATCTTTATTCCAGTCTGACCAATTAGATCAGCCCAAAACATGACAATAACTGATCATTTTCAGCAGCAATAATCATAATAATGGGAGTTTGGTTCAGTTCAGTGGCATTTTGTACGTTCTGTGTCTCCAATAAGGTCAATTTATGATTGGAGACCTTATTGGAGCCAAGTAACTTTTGAATAGCATTTACTCGTATTTTTGATGGATAGTATGTGCATTGGGATGCAGTAACGGATGTCATCAAGTACACCCATTCAATCCCACACTGTTAATCTTACAAATGAAAGCTGCATGGTATCTTGTGTTTTCCTGCTCGAGCGCTTGCTGCACAAACATGTTTCTAAATCTGGTCAGCGTGATAGCAGGTACAGTACATTATCTGTAATATATTCTCTTCTCTTGACCTTCAACCTGTTTGTTTTGCGTCAGGAAGTTCCACCCTGATCTTCTATTGTTCTGTAAAGGTTCTAGCATTGCAACAATTAATATATAGGCAAAAGAAATGAATATATAGACGGTGCATGACAAGACACCCAAACTAGGCTGCAAAATATCCATGCACATTTATGACTGATCATTCTGTTTATCCATGATCCCGTCACATTGCTCTGGACTGTGATAAGTATGTTATTTAAGGTAAGGGGCAGCCTATGAAGCTGTACATTGGCGCTGAATCCAGAAATCATGTGCTTTTAGCTTAGCACAGTCCACCCTGCCTCTTCCTGCACTGATAACAGGGTGAGGGACGATAGAATTGACCGATGGTGGTGGGTCGTAATGGGTGTAAGCTCCTTGACTCTTCTCGACGACCCCCAGACATATCCCCCCCCCCTCCCCCCCCCGACAGCTTTTGTCTCAGGAAACGTGATCTTTAAAGCATCAAGTCAGCGTTTTCCTGCTAAATCTAAGCCTGAGTTATATAAACGCACTTCTCTGTAACATCTGACATGATTGATTGAACACCATCACCCCTGAAGATCAGCTGACTATTCAAGGCAGTTTTGGAATCAGAGGGCTTTGCGAATGACGCAGCATCTAATTTTGCTGAGGCCAAGTAAAGTAGCATGAGCTCAATGGGACTTTACTATTATAAGGCCAGGTGTAGTCGTGATTGGTCAGTAACGGGAAAATGAGGGCAGGAAAGATCTGATTTTCTGAGCTGTGGCTGCTCAGGAAACTCAGCCATTCACTGTTCTATATACTCCCATCCTGAAGTTGAGGAGTGAGGTCACTTAAGAGGCGAGCGGGTGGAGGGATGCAGAAATACTAATAACAATTACACCGTTTCCATTTTCAAACTGGTGTGTTTATTTTCGTTGTCTTCTCCGCCTCTTTAATGTTTAATGGGAGCTATTTTCTCTATTTCCCTTCAGCAGAACGTCAGTATCGCTGATTGTGCTCTTGAAAGTGTTTGTGCTCGTGATTAAAGTTGTCCTCACGTATGCTGTTGTTTGTGGTGTCTGGGATGTGTGATTGTACCACAGACCCTTTTGTCAGCATTGTGGAAGTACGTAAAAAAACACCTACTGCATGATACTGGATTTGTTCTAAAATGTTGTAGGAACTATGGCTTACTTTATGAGTGTTTTGGCTAATAGTATAATAAGTAAGATATGCTTTTGTGTCAAACTATATGCAATGTTTAATCAATTGATGTTTTTATATGATTTTTTTTTAAATATGAAAGTTTTAAACTTTTAATAATACCTTTTTTATCTTTATTTTTTCCTTCATAATCTTTACTTCTAACTTCTAGAAAATGTTTAAATTTTTTCTTTTTATTCGATTTTTAAATGGACGATGGGCAGCACGGTGGCGCAATGGGTAGCGCTCTCGCCTCACAGCAAGAAGGTCGCTGGTTCGAGCCTCGGCTGGGTCAGTTGGCATTTCTGTGTGGAGTTTGCATGTTCTCCCCGTGTTGGCGTGGGTTTCCTCCGGGTGCTTTGGTTTCCCCCACAAGTCCAAAGACATGCGCTACAGGTGAATTGGGTAAGCTAAATTGTCTGTAGTGTATGAGTGTGAATGGAAGTGTACGGGTGTTTCCCAGTGATGGGTTGCAGCTGGAAGGGCATCCGCTGCGTAAAACATATGTTGGATAAGTTGGCGGTTCATTCCGCTGTGGCGACCCCAGATTAATAAAGGGACTAAGCCGAAAAGAAAATGAATGAATGAATAAATGGACGATTTTCATTGAAGTTATTTAACATTTTGCATAACTAGACTACTTTAACACAAAATAATATCTTTATAGGCATTTTATATCTGAGATTGGTGCAAAAATAAATGTGTGAAAAGTGTTTTTAAATGTAAATTAATATATTTTAAAGGATCATATAAAATATTATTTTAAAGTGTAAAGCTATTATGTATTAATTTTAGTGCTGGGCAAAATTAATCGTCATCAATCGCATCCAAAATAAAAGTTTGTTTTGACATAATATTTGTGTTTTCCCAGTGATGGGTTGCAGCTGGAAGGGCATCCGCTGCGTAAAACATATGCTGGATAAGTTGGCGGTTCATTCTGCTGTGGCGACCCCAGATTAATAAAGGGACTAAGCCGAAATGAAAATGAATGAATGAATGAATAATATTTGTGTGTGTATTATATATATTTATTGTGTATATGTAATACACACACATACATAAAAAAACAAAACTATACAAAACAATTTGCATAGATATTTACATTTCTATATAATTTATATATATATATATATATATATATATATATATATATATATATATATATCTAAATATAAATAAACATTTTATTAAACATATGAATGCATGTATATATATATATATAATATACTGATTACATACACATATTATGTCAAAACAAGCTTTTATTTTAAATGCAATTAATCCAGTATAATCTTTGCCCAGCACTAATTTAAAGTTGTTAATTTAATACAAATAGATGTTGCTTCATAGTTGTTTTTGACTAAGTTTGAATTAGTCATTTTAAAATGTAATTTATAAGTTTAAAAGGTTTCAGACACATTGCACAAACTAAACTACACCAAACACCTGTTCCAAGTTTCTGAAAAATGTAAAAGTATGTTTCCATAGTTCTTGAGGCTCCTATAAATGATACCAAATATTAATAATAAAAATTCTACACCCTTTAAGTATATATATATTTTGTCCATTTCAATGGACATCCGGTCAGAACAGTACCTCCCGAATATTATACCAACATAAAATACAAAACAAACAAAACAAAACATTGTCTGAAATGAAGTGATGCAATGCTGCTTTTCAGTGTAGTGGATTGTTGTCAAATGACAACATGCTGAGCCTTACTGCCATTTGATTGAATGACAATCGTCCACTCTCATGGACTGCAGACTTTTAAATCAGATGAAATGCTCAGGAACCTCAAAAAATATGGGCTGACATGTGATGTCCATTGTAATGGACATAGGGTCTGAAGGGGTTTATGGTTTTGTCCAGTAGTATTAAAACATTTGTGATGTCAATTGAATTTAAACCTGATAATGAAATAAAGAAACAATATCTAGCAAATAAAATATAACTCTTAGTCTGAAAGACCGATGCATTTCCTACATGTCTTAACATTTGTTTTATGTGTGTGTGTGAATTAATTGTCTATACTGCCAAAGGTCTGTATGCACATCACAGGTCAGCGGTAATCATTTTAATATTGTACGGCTCTTTATTTTTCTTCCTCTCGTTCGCATTGTCATATATTGACTTGAGATATTTGTATTGTCTTCTAATTTTGAGCCATTGTTCTGAGGTGGTTTAAAATTATGAAGCTGATAAAACATGGGTGTTAACAGCCCAGAGGTCCTCTTGGCTCAGGGCACAGCGTGTGTCAGCCACTGTCTTCTGTTTCAGGACAAAAACAAAAAGAGAAATTAATGAGTCATAGAAATGTTGAGAATGACTGTGTTATCTCTCAGCAGGAAACTGTCAGTGACCCTCACCTGCATGTAAAGACACCACAAGCGGATGGGTTGAGAGTAAATGAGAGGTTTATGCACTTCTAGGAGAGAGAGACTGGCGCTCAAGGCTTTGTCTTTCTAAAGTCTGATTGTTGTTTCACAAGTCCAGATACATAGTTTAACCAGCTTAAGAAAATAATCCTGTGTCATTTACTTTAAGTTTTAGTTTGCTGTTTTTATCCAAACATCTATAAGCCACATTGTTCATTTAAATGTAAGTTTACATTTAAAGACAATAACCATGAAGGTGACATATTTCATTTGTGAAAAGTACTCTGTTTAAAAGGACAAATAGATTATTTTTCCTCAAATTATATTTAATGTACGGTTTAAATATGCATTTGTTTTATTTGATATAAAACCATTTTTTTTTGTTTTGTTTTAATCGCCCAATGATTTATAAAAAAGCTAAAAGTTTTATTATAAAAAAGACCATTTCATTTTAACCAGTATATATTTGTAAATCCTGTTACTTAGGTATTTATTTAGCCATTTACAGATCATTTCGTATGATAAACTATTACATTTTTTTTTTTATTATTCTTAACAAAGATTTACACTTTTTCCATGTTAATTTAGATTGTAAATAAATAATAGGTGGCGCGGTGGTGCAGTGGGTAGTGCTGTCGCCTCACAAAAAGAAGGTCGCTGGTTTGAGCCCCGGCTGGGTCAGTTGGCATTTCTGTGTGGAGTTTGCATGTTCTCCCCGTGTTTGTGTGGGTTTCCTCCGGGTGCTTAATGTTTAATCAAAATGACTTGTTCTGTTTTTTTTCTATAGGGTGTATTATTTGCTTTTAGTCAAACCAAACAAAACAGAACAGACAAATTCAGTTGATTTCTATTTAAACTATTTCTTGCTGGTATCTTGTCCAGTGGACCAAACTGTAGCCTATATACTGACTATATAGCCTCACTATTCAAAGGAGAAACAAATATCTATCACATGAAAGGAAAACTTACTGAAAGTATTCCCCACTCTTTCCAATACACTAGCTGCAATATGACTTCACAGCTGCATGACTGGAAACGCGCGCGAACAGGAGGCGTATGCGCCACTGTCCCGGAGCGCGCGCAGGAAGGGAGGGCGATTTCTGTCCGGTCACTAATACTCAATGGTCCGAGCGCAGCGGTTAAAAGCGGGAGCAAGCGCGCGTTAAAACAGAGTCCGAGCTCTCAGACAGCAAAGGAATGAAAGTATGTGTGAGAGCGACTGTCAGGCAGGACAAACAGAGACGCGCGCCCTGAACCCAATTCCAGAGGAGGCTGTTTCGCACGGAGCTGTCCAAGGTGGGGTAGGATGATGGGATGAAGCACCTGTTGCAATCCCAGTATCTACAAACGAGGATGCCATCAATCCATCTCTGCTTGAAAGACTGAAATTTGACTATAAATGGATTGACGTTTATATTTCATAGTAGTAATGATATGGAATGATTTTCACTCACCTCACCTGCATTGATGCTTTGCTAAATAATCAGGAAACAAGCACACTTTGGTCAATGATTCACGAACTTATTCCCCACTTTAATTCAACACCGTGATATGGACATGGAAAAAGTCAGTTGTGTCAAAGAGATGTCACGGGGTGTTTGGAGGGACGCTCGCGCTGCAGGACTCGCGGCTCGCTGATCTCCTGGCAAACTCCACGCGCGTCAATGACGTTGGCTCCTTGGTTAAGGCTGGCACGGCTTGGCCTGCTGACTGCGTGTCTTTATTCATGGCTGGCGGTTGACGGATGCGGCCCGGGTCCCGGTTATGGCGGTCGCCACAGGCAGCGCAAGTTGACTCCGATGTCCTATAAGCAGTACGTGCCCGGCGTCTCCGAGAACAACCTGGGCGCGAGCGGAAGAGCGGAGGGCAGGATCACGCGCAGCTCGGACCGCTTCAATGAGCTCGTGTGCAACTACAACACTGACATTGACTTCAAAGACGAGGAACGCTCCAATGCTGACCGCTTCATGACCAAGGTAAAGGAAACCTGCATGTCCAGGCTAATGGTTCACAGAGTTTACCGTATTGCAGATGGGTCACCTCGGTGCTTTTGGTGTCTCTCAACATGTAGGCTAAACAATATCATGTGAACATGTAAACTGAATTTTCAGCATCATTGCCTTAGTCGTCGTCGATGTCACAAAAGTCTTCAGAAGTGATTATAATGTATATATATATATATATAATTTGCAGCTGAAGTCAAATGTATTAACCCTCCTGTGAGGGTTTTTCTTCTGGGGAACAGTTTTTACATTTTTAAAACTATTTTAAGATCACAATTATTAGCCCCCTTATATTTTTTCGATTGGCTACAGAACAAACCACTGTCATCCAATCTTGCCCAACTATCCTAACTTGCCTACTTAACATAATAACCTGGTTAAGTCTTTAAAGCTGAATAGTATCTTGCAAAAGAAAAAGAAAAAATATTATGCACTTTTGCAAGACAAAATATTACTTAGAAAAGTATACTTACTATAATAAAGATTACTTTACATATACAATTACTTTTTTTATTATACTAGTGTATAGTTTAAAATATATGAACTATAACTAGTTTTTGTGCATATATCTATCTTAAACATTCATAATCTTGAGTAGAAGTAATCAGTAAATTAACTATCAGCCTGGTTACTCTCAACCATTTAACTTTTTCCAATTGCACAGATGTATAGCCACATATATCTTACAGCAATTTTAGAATTTCTACTGTGAATTAGCTGTGTAATTTATTAACACTTAAAGATTCTTTGTTTCATATTGCGTTTAAAATCTAATTCAAAACATGAAAAACGTTTTCATGGAATCAGATGCATCAGAGGCCCTTTCAAGTTCCTCAGCCATCCATGACATACTTCATGCACAGTTAAACAGTACTTGAAAAAAACAAAAGGGTTTTGTTATTCCTGTAATTCAGCTGATTCATTGTCAAAAACTGAATCAAATATTATGATGATTAAAAACAATGACAGAACATGATTCTAACCTGCAAAATTGAAGATTCATATATTAATATATATAACCTTTTAGAAATGTTTACATTTGTAGAGCTGAAACAAAGCAACTCTGGCTGTCACAATCCCATGATGTTGATAGAATGTTTACCCATGTTGCCATGTTCCCAAATGTTAAAAACGTGACATTAGGACTGTCTGGACTTCCACTGCTCCATTTAATCTTTAACCAACTTCTTAGTTGGTGAGCTTTAAAATGAACACAACACTTCCTTGGCCAGGGAGTGAGTGTGTTTTTCCTTGTTTAAACAAACATCCAGCAGATAAGACAGAAAACATTATGATGAGAGTACACTACATATTATCTTTTATGTCAAATATATGCAATCAAAAAATGAGATGGTCAAAGCTAATTTCCTAATGGGAATATGATGAAATTTTCAGCTAAATGACTTTGCCGAGGCCTAATCTGTCATGGTATCATAGGTCGTTTTGAGATATTACTGATAAGTGTGATATGGCTGATAAGTCAGCACCCTAATGAAAGTGCTTGGAGTTGGTGTATGTGTACGTATGCATGTGCCCTCTCATTGCGCAACTCTGAAAGCTATCCTTTGTGCATCTTTTCAAGCCTCTGCGGGGTCGCCTGTGCAGAATTCTCGCCTGTTGAAGTAATGGCACCATCGGAAAAGCCTCTATTGTAGTTTTCACAATGAATCGCCTCTGTCCAACAGCATTGCGAGAAAAATCTCCCCGGTTTGTTTTCTTCCCCTTTTGATTTCTCACTCTTGCTGTCACATTCCCAAGTACACTTCTAAACATTCCATCCCGCGGCTCTCTCGCTCAGACTGGTCCTCGCTTTCTTCTCGCTCTTCTTGGCTTTTCGACCCTGTCTTGCTCTCTCGCCTTTTCCCATACTCTCTCCATCACACCCTGGGTCACATTATATTAGTTTCACAGACAAATGATACAACGTTTTTCACAGATTCTCCATTATGTGAGGTGTAGAGGGACCTAACGTTTTGAGGAAGTCTAAATGCTGTATTACAAAGTCTCAAGGTTTTCACCGGGGTCATTTAAAAGACTGTGTGAAAATGTTCCCATCGTGTGAAGAAAAATGACCTTGACTGTACTCTGTGACCATGCTGAAGTGTCCGAAGAATGCTGGAAATGAGTTAAAGTAGCTTTGTTCTTATTGTTAGATGTTAAGGGGGGTGGAAATTGCCTTTTGCAGAGCTGAATTAGCTGGGACAGAAAATGTCTAATATCTACCAGTTCCAAAGTCTACCATGGAATTGTGGAAACCATTAAAAGCTATGGTATTTGCTATGCTTTCAGCCTTTGCTTACATCTGGTTTTAATCATTTATAAAAAGGAGGAATTTTGACAGACTGATAAAAAGTAAAAGTCAAAGGGGTCTACTGAGATTTATGGACAATCTTCAAAATATTAAGTTTTTCATGTTCTACACAAGAACAAAAGACACATAGGTTTAGACACACAGGATTTCATATAAAGGTTATTTATTGGCATCAATGGTTCTAAAAATAACTTTTAACATTAATAGTACATTTCCATTGCACAAAATGTTGTTTATGGTGTTTATTAGATTATTATAATGTTCTTGACAACAAGAAATAGAAAAAATATAGCTAAACTGTGCAGAGCCACAGCTCTGCACAGTTTAGCTTTAGCCTTAATTAAACTCACCTGATCAAACTAATTGAGTCCTTCAGGCTTGTTTTAAACCTCCAGGTAAGTGTGTTGAAGCAGGGTTGGAACTAAACTGTGCAGGGCTGCGGCCCTCCAGGAAGTCTGACACCGCTGATCTATGGCATTGGTTTTAAAAAACCTGTTTTCCTTTTAGAGTCTTTATTTTTAAGAGTGTATATGGATATTATAAACAAAAATCACTTTAATACTTTTGTATAATCTATGTGAAATGACGGTTTAATTTGCTGTTTCACAGCGCTGTAAGGACTGCCTTAATAAACTGGCAATAGCAGTAATGAACCAGTGGCCGGGGGTTCGACTGCGGGTGACAGAGGCCTGGGATGAGGATGGCCATCACCCTCCTGGTTCTTTACATTACGAGGGCCGTGCAGTGGACATCACCACCTCAGATCGGGACACAAAAAAATACGGCCTACTTGCACAGCTGGCAGTCGAGGCTGGATTTGACTGGGTGCACTATGAATCCAAGTATCACGTGCACTGCTCTGTCAAAGCCGGTAAGCTTTCTTTTCATTGTGATTTCAAATAATTTCACTTCACACACTAATGGATAGTTCACCCAAAAAATGGAAATTCGATCTTCATTTATTACCCTTCAATTATTCCAAACTTGTTTGAACACAAAAACACAAACGTTTGAAGTTGAAATATTTAGAAGAATGCTAGAAAAAAAGTAGACAATGCAAGTCCAAAGTATTTCTTTCCCAAATATGGAAGGCAGTGACTACCAGTTACCAACATTCAACCAATAACCAATAATAGAAAAGAAATTCAGATAGTTTTGAAAGCCCTTCGTTTTTGGCTGAGCTATCTTTTAAAGACCCTGCTATATTCCCAACCCTTTCAGCTACCATTAGTTCATGGTGACAGTAAAAGGTGTGTGTGGTTCTGAGGCTTCACTCTCTTTTACTTTCTGCTTTTCACTCCGTTAAAGGGATAAATTAATAAATATAAAAAAGGATAATAATTTACCCTTAGACCATTTCCTAACCAGACATGTCATGAGTGGCCTGATGCTAGTGTTGCACTTAACACTAGATGCTACCTAAAAGAAACATCTAAATATCACAGCCATTCAGAAATGCAGAAACAGACCGTTTTATAATCCGAACATTAAACCTCGTCAACATTGTTAAATGCACATGCTGAAACACTGATACTGTTGGCTTGCAGTGAGTTCACAGTTCTAATCTTCTTGTTTAAACAATATGTTTTCTAGCCTTTGTTTAAACGGTATACATATAAAATAATAGCTTGGCTCTTCCCAGCTCTGTAATGGCTGTGAAAGGTGCTAGATTTATAAATGTGTAGCTATCAGATTAATGAACGGCATTAAGATGTTAAAGTAATTCACTTATTTTTTCACCTAAATGAAAAAATAGCTTTATTGTGAGGAAATTGGGGCTTAAAAAAGATTGTTCACTGAAAATTAAAAATCTGTAATATGAGAGACACATCTCTGAGGGTCAGTAAATGATAACTGCATTGGATTGATTAATAATAAGTCATTCCCCTCTAAATTACAGATCACTCTGTGGCTGTGGAGAAAGGTGGCTGCTTTTCAGCATCTGGACTTGTGACAATGGCTGATGGTGTACAAAAGCCCATGTCATGTTTGTGGCCTGGCGAGAAGGTGCTTTCTGTGTCTGGGTCAGGTAAAGTGGTTTTTAGTTGGGTACTTCTCTTTCTTCATCTGGATAGAGAGAGCAGAACCAGTTTCTTTATTTTTACTACTGAAAATGGGAAACGAATAGCACTTACTCCCAATCACCTCATCTTTGCGGCTCCCAATCTCAAACCGCACCATCATGACTACGAAACTATATTTGCCAGAAACATTAGGATTGGGGACTATATACTTACTACTGGTGCTGATAGAGGAATCCAGCCATCGAAAGTGGTCTCAGTTTCTCTGGAAGAGAGGATGGGGGTTTATGCTCCCTTGACAGAACATGGGAACTTATTTGTGGATGGTGTGCTGGTGTCCAACTACGCTACTTTTGAGGACCACACACTCGCGCACACTGCATTTTGGCCTTTTCGTGTCCTGTATTTCTTTTTCCACAAAGAAATGGAGGAGGACTTTCAAAGAGTGGTGGTTAAAAGCAGTGCCATAGTCTCTTATATCTGTTCCACAAATCAGACCATTCTCACAAGTGTGATGCACAATAGTTTGTCGAGTGCATTTAACAAATGGCAAGATGACACATTGTCTGAAATGGAAAATGCTTTTTTGCAACAAAAGGAGGTTTACTGGTATGCGAGGCTTTTGCACACATTAGGACGTATATTTCTTGACCCTCAGAGGTTTTATTGATGGTCAACATACTGAATATGCAAACATAATATCAACAGCAAAATAGCTTTTTAAACACTACTGACCAAAAAAGGAAGTGTAATAGACACTATAACTGGTATGATTACTCACCTCAAAAAAGGTCCAGTTGTAGTTAATTCAATAACGTAAACGTGTCGCAATTATGCATATACTGTATGTGAAATATTCAAGATAACTTGTTTTTCCCCCCAGATATGACGTGTCACTGAATAATCACCATATGAACAATTATGGAATTAAAATAAACTTTTTATTTTTATGTTTATTTTACAAGAAAATATTTCAAAGAGCAATAAATATTTATTTTTGTACTTTTGGATTTATAATATATATTTCATGTAGTGCTGATTATGGCCTGAGGCCCTTTGTTGTCTTTGTACTTATTTTTACAATTGTAATTTACTGTGTTGCAAAATAAAGCTGATTTGCTTACATTTTATTCACACAAAACACATTCGAGATTTTTTTTCTCACTAGTAAATAAACTAAGCTCAATTTGTTGAAACACATTACTTTTACAAACCAGCCTGTATCACATCCTGTAGTTGGTCACTTAGTTCTAAATATGAATGAGCTGAGCCAAATATTGTGTTTACACTGTTAAACCATATATGAACAATTGTGTTCAGTTTCCAATGTTCAAAATCATCAGCCTGTTTTTACTAGGTGCTTCACCCCCCCTTGTGGGCACCATACAACACACCACTCTACTGATGATGTGCATAATATAATTCATAATCTATTTTATTTCTTTTCAGTTTCCTGAAATCAGTAATAAATAAATAAAGCAATACATAATTAATCTGATTTTATTATTTTTATAATTTAAACACAATGAAATTGTTAAAAGTATTTTTTTAAAAGCACATCGGAATATAATTGTATTCATTTATATTAATTTCATATATAATTTCACCACAAATATGGTAACACTTTAATAAAAGCATATTTGATCCATATTGTGACTTTTTTTTCCAGAAAAGTTATTTGAAACTAAATTAGTCAGTCTCTTCTTTTGCTGATACATGATTGCTATGTATAGACAAAAAAAATCATTTTTGTAAATGTAGATATTTGGCAGGGGGATGATTATAGTAACCCATTTGAGAGTTTTTGGAAGTGCGTGCTTTTCCCTCTATTTATTTTTTCACAGCTCTGAAGGTATAGAAGATAGGATTATCCTGTCCATGAAGGGGGCAGATGGACACACACCCCCACTGGAGAAGAGATGCTCTAAACCCTAACTGGTTCAGGCCAATGGCAAAACACTGTAATGTAGGCCCACCCAACCATTACCTTCGGAGAACCAATCAGATTTAAAAGTGAAGCTTAGTCAGGCTCGCTTCAAACCTTTCCTGTTTAAACTAATCCTTCATGGTGAAAGCTGGGAAGAAGTTGTCAGTGGAGTATAGTATGGCCAGGACGAACAGAGAAAAATAAGTTATGTTCTATAATGATCAATATCTCAGTTTGTGCTATAATAGAAAAACATAAGGCACTGTACACCAAATAGTACAGTTGCAAAGTTCAACATCATATTTTACAGAGATTTTGGCTGCATTGCGGTAAACATTGATTATACTCCAGTGTGTTTATGATTCGCCATTGTTTCATCATATTCTGCTATATTAAAACTGTCTGGGTGTGTTGACTGCCATAACTATGCCACTCTTAAGGCTTGTCACGTCAAAGAACAATAAATCTAAACCTGCTCAGTTTTTGTTCACAGTGCGTATGTTCTAGACACGTTGAATGAGAAATAGGCATGTAATATACAGGCATTTATCATACAGAATTTGTTTTAGAAGGACTTTTATTTAAACAAACAGCTCGTGCATTTGCACCCTGGGATCAATAAAGTCTGTCTCCTTAAATCTATACTTATCTAGTCTAAGAATAGACTAATAGTTCACTTTTGTTCATGCAATGTTTTGTGGTCTCATTTAGTCATCTTAAATGTTCTGATTAGGATCGATTTTCATTGAGCTAACAGTGTGCTGATTTTGAAAGCAAGGGTGAACTGACATCTATTATGACTAATTGTCTCTGTGCTGAGCTTGCTGTAAATATTATGGCTGGATAATAAAAAATTAATAAAGCTTAAAATAGCTACCTTTTTAAAAGGATAATTAATAGACAGACAGACAAAATGGATAGACCAAAGTATGTTAGATAGATAGATAGATAGATAGATAGATAGATAGATAGATAGATAG
>CAIGQW010054382.1:6653925-6668772 GCA_903798125.1 Danio choprae
TAGATAGATAGATAGATAGATAGATAGATAGATAGATAGATAGATAGATAGTTAGTCAGTCTATGTAAAACTGTTAGTTTCACAGTAAATTGGCAAAACATTTACAGAATTAACCCCTAATTTACTAACTTAACCATGACCCAGAGTTTGTAGTGCACCCCTAATTTGTATGTCCTCTCAAAAGTAGGGGTCGCAGTTGGACTCAGCAGTGTTTTAGTCTGCATCCTGCTTTCACACAGGCAGAAAGCTGATGCAGTCTTTCAAACTGTTACATGAAGCAAGTTTATTAAACAAGCTTGCTACATCTATCCAGATTTAGGATCTGGGTGTGGGTTAGCCAAAGCTACTCAGTCTGGATGAAAGCAGCAAACATGAGAGTACAGCATGAACTTATTTGATTCATTGGTCTCAGCCAGCCAAAATCTTAATATCAGGTAGTTTTGCAAACGTTTGCTCGTCCGACACAGCACTTCCCCCATCAACAACAAACTAGTAAACCCTGCCTAGCCAAAGCTAGCTTAATGAAATGAAACGGACCTCGGCGATTATTATCCGGAGGATTGTTCCGATTATGTACGAGGACGTTAGCGGCGCATTGTAGGTGAGTGTTAAAAGTGGTATTTGTTTATTTAAAAATGAATATATACTTGCTGATTAATCACCCCAGCAATGTTCGGGCCCCCCTTCTGTACGTCCATTTAGCGAAGTGAGTGCGAATCTGTCGGCCAAAATGAATGTGCTGCTAGCTTCGTACCTAGCTTCATTCTTAAATTCAAGGTTAAAAACACCAACGTTGTGGATATGGTGTTATGATGCTAAGTTAGCCGTTTAGAATATTTTACATTAACTCGCTGTGTTTTTAGTTTTAGCGTGATGCATGAGTTTTTATGTCCTTGGTAAATGAGTAAGCCATATTTTTAGCCAGCACCAGTACATGAACCATCATTCAAGACCTTATAAACACCGAAACCACGAAAGCTTAAGAGTTAACGTGCCGCTTACTGTCAAATATATGTTATCGTGATATCGTTTATATGCCGTGTAAGTCACCTAAGCTGCCATATTTGTTGTTGTTGGAAGGAGCAACAGCATTTTGGAGTGTGAAAGTATCTTGCTAGCAAGCTGAGTTAGCAGATGTGAAACTGGGCGATTTGTTTTATTTATTTATTTTTAGTTATTTCTTTTTGCGAAGACAATAAAAATGTGCGATTATTTCAATGCACGTCTGCTTCTCGCAGTAAATTCAATCTTATACAGCACATAAGGACGCTAATTCCTAGCGTGCAATGCTTCACATTCACTATGTTTGGTTACTTTAAGATATTTTCTTCGATATAAAACTACCGGAAATGCTATAATAAAGACGAATTTATATGTGAACTGTAATAACCGGCTGTGTGCTGTCTGTAACATGCGTGAATGTGGGTGTCATTTGTTGCGACTTAAACCGATTGGGAAACATGTCAACAAATTAGTGTGAAAGGATTTAGCTTGACAGTTTTCCCCCCAAGTTAACGTTAAAGGGTCAGTGACCAACAAGGCGGTGAGTTTAATGTTTTAGGTATCGAGTGGTCTCAATTCATTATATTCAGGCAAACGTAAATAAAAACTGTAGGGCGAATGGCAGTGCTTGTCCCATATTTTGTACTTAGCTACGCAGTTAAAAGTTGAAATGGGGAAGCAGTTTGTACAGGATTAGCTATATGTACACAGTTCCTTATGCGAATACGAAGTAAATTAATTAATAAAAGAACTTGCTACAGAAATTGACATAAAACATTACAGTAAGATTAAGCTTAGACCGAGTTTCCTGAATAGCCTGCTAGCATCAGGATAAACCTGAACATCAACACAATGTCAGCTGTATGCTTTCCCTCCATAACAATACTTTTACTAACGCAGTATTTTTTCAGTTAAATTTAGGTGTACGATGTATATAACACCTGCTTTAAAAATATGAAAACATTCATAAGCATAAGCAAAGGTAATGATTAGACTAAATAATGTGTCTTGTTCTTAGTATTCTGTCTGTATGGGTACTTGTTCTGTAATACTGTACTGTATAATAGTGTGCAGTCTGTCCACCTGCAGTGAAATCCCTTTAAATGTTAATGACAAGCCACTACACCTGTCATTGCGATAAAAAATTAATACAAATTATTGTTATATCATAAAAATGATTTTATATACATTTTTAAACAAAAGCTGTACAATCTGCTGCTTTCTGATGTCACAATACCGTTTTTACATCTCTCTGTTTTTCAACATGGGAGGAAACAGGCATGTAAATCCGGAAATATGTGTGCAAAGGTCCTGACAACTACAGGACGTTGTATTTATTATGTTTTGCATCTTTTATACAAGAGGACATTATGCAACATGTAACTGAATTGCATTTCTTTGTAAACTGGCTATGAGTTATAAGAGAGATAGATGCACATGGCAAAGTAACAAAGTACAACTTTGTGCAGGAACGGGAAGTTACTCAGTTATGGAAGGAGTAACGTTATTTTATCCATAAATGTTACTTCGAATACATTGCAAATCAAGTTACACGTAATTTATCACAAGCGTAAACGCGTAATGTTTCCAGACCATTTCAGAGTGTGAAAACGTCCACGCTGTATCTGGCGGAACAAAATAACGATGGCCATGTTTTAGCCCGACCTCGTTTTGTGAGTCACAGGAAGCGCTCTACACGGAAGTTGTATTTTCTTTGTGTTTCTCCCTTTAACGTCGTTTTACATAAAGAAAGTAATGCGTTATCTTAGGTATGCACTAAATTATTGAGTTTTATTGACCGCGGGTAATCGCTAAGAAACCGAGCCGCGAATACGTGTCGGTATTCGCTTGCTTTGGTGATGGGCGAACGGATTATTTTGCAGAGAGTTTGTTAACCCCGGCCAGAAAGCTAGCGTGTTAGCCGCGTCTTGGCACTACTGTAAGCTGAGCGGAACGACGCAGCTGCAGGATCAGACAAATTTAACAAATCTGCTAACCGTTGTTTATCTACCAGCGTTAACCAAAACGGAGAAAATGCACCGAACACGGGAATCCACCTCATGGTTTGTATTTAATAAGCTGCTTTGTGATGTGTTTTCCTTAATACACCAATGTTTGCGTAGTTAGGTGTGGAGTAATTTGAAGTTTGCAGGATTATGCGCAATAATTACGCGGTTACGTGTGACTATACATTATGAAATTTAGCTGATTCTGTGCTCTGTATTATATGCGATCACTAGTTGACCACTCTTAACTTTTTCATTGCCTCATTTCAGGTGCTTGAGTTAAATGAGAGAGCTTTGTGGCTGTAGGTCATTGCAAAATTCGGATTTGTACATGCATGCTCTTCTGCTGTCTCACACGAACATTTTGTCTTTAAATCTTGTAACTGACCTCTCTGTTTTAGATCTCTGTAATAGAGATCTTCTTCAGCAGGAATGGACGAGCAGAAATCAAACTGCGAAGAAAATGATTCAGAAACTGCAGGTTAGTAAACAAATGCTTTCTGTTCTGATTCTAAGTGATTTCTGTAGTCATAAGTGTGCAATAATGTAAAGAAAGTGTTTTACTGGAATGCAAACTCATTAAAGATTAGTTTAATTAAATTAGGAAATTAGCAGGTTTTTTCCTCATCCTTTAGGCTTTTCAAGATTTTAGTTCTCTTAAGTAGAACATAAAGCAAAGGTTTTAGCTGAAAAGGGTTCCCTCTGGCCATGCAATTTTCAAATGTTTATCCCAGACATCGAAGGTCAGGGAACTTTGTATTTTTTGTCCAAGTAATGGAATATCAGGGATTTTTGTTTGTTGGTTTAAATGTGACTTTTTATCAAAATGTAATATTTCTATCCCATGTTTTTTTGTTTCATGTTTTGCCTATTGTTTGTTTAATTTTTAAGTGCCGTTTTATTCCATGTCAGCCGGCAATCAGTTAATTCAGATGCAGTCACCAGGCTGTACCCTAATACTACATAGTTTTGTGTCTGCTCAGTGCTTAATACAACATCTACCCGTTTTTCCCCATTCATTATTCACCTTATTGTGTAATGTAGAAATATGCTCTTTTCTAAAAAAGGTTTGACTTGCGATTAATTTACCGCTTTGGGTAAATTACTAAGAATAACAAATCCCAGTAAACTGTCAAACTGCTTGTGGTTTAAACCAGCATGCTTATAGTATGTCAGTGCATTAAAATTAAAATCATCTGATTTAAAAAAATAGTTTGCAACATCAGTCAGCTTAACATGCTGTTTTGTATGGCTAGAAATGAATGGAAATGAGTGTGACTGAAAATCTTGACACATATAAATCACACCGCTCTTACCTGAAAATGGTGGATGGATTTTTATGGAAATTAAGTTTTTAGTGAGGGAATTTGGCATTTGTCTTAGAGTGGGAATCCTGGCTGAAATTGTTGTCATTTGTATTCATAATGTACCTCAATAGCACTTTAAAAGTAAAAAAAAAAACCCAAAAACATGTAAAACAAAATTAATAACCGTGCCGGGTCACTGTATACAGAGGTCTAATGAAGGAAAATGATTAGTCTTTGCATAAGATCAAACATTATTATATACAACATTGTTGTTTAATCCACAGCCTCAGCAAATGCCCCTGACATACTATGCAGAATGATGTATTTATTGTTTACAACAGAGAGGGTTGTTTATCGACTTGGTTATCGAATTGGTGTTTGTGCTTTTTCTGGATACAGTAACATTTGTACAGAAAGTATAAATACATTTGTGTGTGCAATATGCACCATGTTACTGGAAGCTTGTTATCCAGACTGTAACTGAATTAAAGTTAACAATGTTATAAATAATGTTTAGTTTTTGCACAGATCAATCATTTTACTTCATGAGACCTGATTGTATTGTTAGGAGCCACAGGAATTAGTTCAGCTTCAGTGTATAGACCATTTTAATGTGGTGATGTCATTGGCCCATGAACATTTCCTGCTTGTTATCAAACTATTTCATAACTGTAACGAGGTTATTCAATCACAACTTAATGTTAAAACAGCTATCATAACATTATTTATCAATATGTAGCTCTTTTTGGATTTTTGGAAGCTAAAAAAAAAAAAATGTAAAACAGGAAATACGTTGGGACCATTGTTTTTGTTTACATCCCTTAAAAGGGTCTATGTGTTTTTCGACTTTCAAAGTTGTCAGTAGCATTTTACTTGCATTTTATAAATCTGTTGTTTTGCTGAAGAGAAAAAAATATCTTTGATGGCATGTGGGTGAGTAAATAAACAGTGAATTAACATTTTCAGGTCAACTATCCCTTGAATGCAATAATCTAGAGATTTCTTGAGCAAATCATAAATCTTGCCCGGCAACAATATCTTGAAATGGGAATCCTCTCTTACATCTGACCTTTGCTTGAATTCCCTGTGAGGGAACAGTGCTACCTGTCAGGAATTTTTAATGGGCACATTTATATTTGATCCATCTTAACGTAAAGCTTGTTTCTCTCAGCTGATGATGGGACCCCTGCAAAGGAGAGCGTCCAAGTTGAGGGGGAACTGAATGCCCCTGTTGCTGCAGAGGACATCTCAGGCACTACTGTGGACACTTCCAGCTCATCATTGTAAGGCTTTCTATAAATATTGCGGTTGCACTGCTTTGCATAAAATGTAGGTCATGCTTGAATAGTGAGGTTTCTATGAAAAAGGCTATCTTCATTATACAGAACATGAGGTGATGTAGACAAAATAGCCACTGTTTAGAAACATAGATCTATTAGCCAAGGTCAAATAAAAGGCATAATTTGAATGTTAATGCATCTTATTTGATTACACTGAGCCGTTAAGGATGATCTTTTTTGCTGTTCGTTTTTTCTAGGGAGACTGTCAGGGCCTGTGCTCTCTGCAACTGTGTTGAGCGTAGTCTGCATGGCCAACGAGAGCTTCGGTGTTTTGGACCCTCTTCTGATCGGTCCAGCTTGGAGCCCTCTGTTTCCACTTTGCCAGCAGCTGGAAACGATGACCTGTCTTCCATTGGATTCTCTGAATCCACCTGTCTGGCATCTCTCTTTGATGACACAGGTATTAAAAGGAAATTGAATGCACTAAATTGTAGTGATGTCACAGTCGTGTTCAGATGTTGAAGTAAGATGCATTGAAACACTGTTGTTTTTTCCAGCATGTTTGAGTGAAGTAACTTGTTTCTAATTTCTAATTACTTTATGCAATATTGTTTGAGCTCTGTATTGTTTTATTTTTTGGCTGTCAAATTGTTTTTTTAATTTGTCCCTTGCTGAGGCAAAATATGCATTTTATTTTTAGCATTTGCATACTACCATTCGAAAGTATGGGGTCAGTAAGATAAAAAAAAATGTTTGTAAAAAGTCTTTAAAAGCTCACAAAGCCATTAAATACATTACATTATAATAACAAATACATTAAACATAAACAAACAAAACTGCTTATAGATGTATATGTACAAATATAAAGGTTAGAGATTTATCTAATGCATACAAAACATTATAATATACATATACTGTATATTCATGTACACGCAAATTGACAAGATTGTCATTTTGTTCTAAATGTCATTGTTATCTGTGTTTATTGCTGGAGAAAGTCTTGATAGTACATTTGATCAGTTGTTTATTTATTTATTTTTGCTAAATAAAACTTTTAGTTAAAAATAAAAGTGATCCAACCTATTACAAAGCAGAACATTTATGTTGCAAGTGTTTATTTTTAATTGAAAATGAGATTTTTGAGTTTGTAAATAAATAAATATATATTAGAACTCTTAACTTTTCCCATAAACGTGTTTTCTTCTATGTAGTTTTATAACCCTAAATCATTTTTTCTGAATTAGGGAGCTGCTGGGTTCACCACTGGTGTGCCGTGTGGTCAGAGGGAGTGGAACAGACTGAGGGTGAGGTGCTGATAAACGTGGATAAGGCAGTCGTCTCAGGGATACAGCGGGTAGGCACAGAGCTTCTTTTATCAAAGCATTAAACCTCCATAAATATTGCTTTATGACAGGCAAATTAACTTTTCCATCTTTTACTTGGCTTGTGTATCTCTGCTTCAGCCATGTGATTATTGTAAACGGATGGGTGCTACCATCCGCTGCCGGGCCGAAGGCTGCTCACGGTTCTACCACTTCCCCTGCTCGGCTGCAAGTGGATCCTTCCAGTCCATGAAGCAGCTGGTGCTCCTCTGTCCAGAGCACATAGACAAGGCTGAGGAGATTGGTACGGAATTGCAGCAGAAGAGATGCGATATGATCAGTAAATAATGATCACGATTGCTTAGACGAGTCTGTGTTTGTTTTGCAGCTGGAGAGGAGGCACGGTGTGCAGTGTGTGACTCTGTTGGGGACCTGTCGGGTCTGCTGTACTGTACTGGATGTGGGCAGCACTATCATGATGCCTGTCTAGAGATTAGTGCCACACCACTTCAGCGGTCAGGATGGCAGTGTCCTGAGTGCAAGGTGTGCCAGACCTGCAGGTATGTTGGAAAGGATATAGCATTTTCACGTCATGTTTTTATATTATTTTATATTGCATTGTTACATTATATTACATTATATATTATATCATAACATAATATATTATATCATTATATATTATATAATAATATAGTACGTCATAATATATTATAAAATGTTATGCAGAGATTGGTAAAAGTGTACTTTCTTTAATGACATCCAGGCAACCAGGGGAGGATTCAAAGATGCTGGTTTGCGATGCTTGTGACAAGGGCTACCACACCTTCTGTCTACTGCCAGCCATGGACTCTGTTCCCCCTGATTCATGGAAGTGCAAAGTAAGCGTATACCCATGACTCATTCTAACATGCACTTTATCTGTCTAAATTCACCATTTAAGGCAGAAATCAGACCTGTTCAGTTTATTTACATAGTTGTTCTGCTCTTTTCTCATTTCCAAACTATACAGAGAAACCAGTAGAGTTTTTCTGCCAAGGTTCACTTAATAATGAAAATTGTCATCATGTTGTTAAAACATAAATGGTTTATTTAATTCAAATGAAATCCTGTGTAAACACTTCTAGGGGTTGATCACACAGAACACTGTTTTGCATTCCACATTGCAGCCTTTTAATTCTTTTTAATATGTAAACATGCATTAGTTGGACACCTTTAATTGCTGCTCTGATCGCACATACTTTGCAACTTATTCCACCTAACATAGTTTTATAAAGCATAATGAAGGCAAAAAAATATAAGCATACTCCACTTTACAGCTACACTGCAATTTTGCAGATTTCAAGTTGGCATTGTTTTTAATTCGGCTAAGAGGTCATCCTGATCTATTCGTCACACGTGATCTGTAGGTTTACCAAATTTGAACGTGTCAAAATTCATGCAGGTGAATTAAAGTTGTTTGAAAGAAAAATGTAGTATTATTGGCCTATATAGTGATACAAAATGTGTGTTCTTTGAGTCAACATGGCGTTATCAGTTTGTACAGATGTTTGGCAAATAGGAAAATGTGATTTTTGTGAGTGAAATACCTGTCTATTGTTTTGGCTGACCTCATTTGCATGTCTGTTTTAGCGGTGCCGTGTGTGTATTGACTGTGGCATGCGAGGACTGAAGCTTCCTGGCTCTGAACAGTGGTTTGAGAGCTACACAGTATGTGAAGGTTGTCAGCGCAGGCGCACCTCCGTCTGCGGTGTGTGCAGTAAAGCCACGGAGTCCTCAGTCTCCCTTCAACATCACTGTGCCATCTGCCACAGGTGAGTTTGTGTACCTCCTGCCATAAAGTACTGGGCAAAAGAGCTGCTGCATGTCTAGAGCAGAGGGTTTGAGGCTGTGCGAAAATGCTGTTTTCTAAAATGGACGTTTCCTTTTCAAATTCACTAGTGTGAAGTTGTATTTGCTGTAAAGTAACAAACAAACTTTCAATCATCACTGTACATATATTTAACTTGCGTTTAATGTCTTTTGCAGATGGGTACACAGTGATTGTGCCTCGCAGTCAGGGCCTCCTGAGGAGAAATGCATCTGTGTGCTCTGCAAAGAAATCCCAGAAGAGGTTCCAGTCGAGGCTGAGGTGTCATCCATGCAAGTAAATGAGAAAGCTGATTTGGAGGTGTCAGTGGAATTGGGTAAGTTTAATTATTATTATTATTATTATTATTATTATTATTATTATTTCGTTTTTTTTCGGTTTTTAAAAAGACTCTTGTTGTTGTTTTCTCATAGGACTTTACAGTCATACATGTATAATGCGAGTCTATGATAAGGACTAAATTTAGATTTAAATTAGGTTCGACGTTTATTCCTTTTAATTATTTTTTCATTTCTGTGACATTAGCCGTAGGAATTTATTCCATAATGTTATATTTTATGCTCTAGGGACATTATTTTTCCTTTTCATTGTTAATATTGAAAGCATTTTCAAACTGATGATTAAGGTTCTTTAAATAAAACATTCAAAAGAAAAAAAACTATTTAATGTCACGTTTAATCAATTTATTTCATTATTATTATTATTATTATTTAAAGTACTCTCCTGTTTGAATGATATGAATCTGAATTCAGATTTAAATGACAAATATGCTCTGTTCTTTATATTGGAATTTAAAAAGCTTAATTTAATTGGGTTTTAAATACTGCATTGCAGAGTGTTCTTTGTGTAGTGATGTGTGCATGGGATCATGTACAAGTTGATGATGCTCCGATCAAGTTTCTGTTCTCTGTGGACTTGAGTATTATTGACTGTTATTAGATGTGTGTATTGAGCTGTTCTCTCATTTTAGGGACAGAGCTTGAAGTGGTTGAAATGGCAGAATTGAAAGAAAGCATTATGGAGGAAGAGCTACGGCCAGAGGGTGCAGAGGGCTCCACAGAGGCTAATGTGCACACTGAGGTCTCTACAGAGCAGCAGGCCCTTGTAGCTACTGTTTCAGGTAAATTTCATATCCATCTCATTAGTTGAAGGTCATTTTGTTATTGACGCAGCCTGAGGTGCTGCATGAGGTTTAGTTCACCCAAAAATTAAAAGTGGCTTCATTCACTCACCCTCATTCATTCTTTTTATTCTTTAAAAACATTCATAAAGAATGAAGTACTTTATTCCAATCTAAGAGATGCATTCACTTTGTGATGAACGAAGTATTTGAGCTGTTTTTCATACATAAATGTTCATTTATATTTAGACATTAAAGCTCAGGCATGCATGCTTGATGCATGAACACCAATGAGGTTCATGCAAAAGATATGAAATGTATACTGAAACTGCAGTGAAACGCTGAAGTTGTCCCATTTAGTGCATAAAGGTTCTGCACTAAATCAAGTCGATAGTCATATAAGATATTTTTGGGGTCTTTCAGTTGTACTTTCTGGTTTGTAGATGTTGATGCAAAGCAAACAGAAGAGGAGACTACCGGTGAAACGGTGCTTACAGAGGCTGTTGAGCAAAAAGCAGAGGACACTCAGGACCCTCCTGTGAAGGATAGCCCAGACAGCCCTGTCCCTGACACTAAAGAAGAGGCTCAATCTGATGTAGCCGAGACTAATATAGAAAGGCAGGAGGAATCGCAAGACAAGCCTCCTCAAACAGAGACCGAGTTGCACGTTACTGATGAGGCAACAGAAACAAAGCCTCCATCAAGCCCATGTTCTCAGTTATCTCAAATCACACTCCCTGTTGTAGAAGAAGAGGAGCCAGTTGCTATGGATTTGGAGGAGATGGGTTCTCAAGAGGAGACGATAAACAGGACTCCTCCTTCCCCTGCTCCTCACACAGAAATGCCCACTGCATCTGACACGGATGAAAGAATGGGCCAGTCTGAGGATGATGAAGAGGAGGATGAGCAGGGTGTTGACGAATCCTTAGATGATTCGCTCCTCAAAGATGAGAGTCAGTGTGATGATGATCAAGCCAGGAAAGAGTTGCAGGAGGATATGAAGCCAGAGCTGGTCCTTGATGAGACCTCAAACCTTAGCCATGGTGACGAGAGCAGTAGTGGTTTCCTTGGCTCGCCTGCTGAGGCAGACTCTCAGATGCTGTCCATGGAGCTTAGCCTGGTGCCAGCCGGCAGGACCCGATCAGATTCATTGCTCACCGAAACTGAAGACTCATTGCCTTTTGATCCACTGAAGCCCGATGGTGAGAAAGTGAAGCGCAGGGGTTCTCCAGGACGCTCACGAATGAAACAGGTGAATTTCAGATAACAAAGTTGTTCTGAATTAATTTTGATAGGTTCTATATAATTACTGGAGAAGTATGTTTGATGCACAAGTGTCTTATGACCCTTCAGGGCCGAGGCAGTGGTTTCCCAGGGAAACGACGGCCACGTGGTGGTGGCAGTGGCAGTGGTGGTGGAAGAGGGCGTGGACGGTCACGTCTCAAAGCAATGGCCTCTTGCATTGATGCCTTTCTAGTGAGTTTATCACTTTATGGAGTATTTACACTTTCGATCTCTTGCTTTACTAGTATTTTTAATTGTATTTCACATAGAATTGCTTTTAAAAATGTTATTCAGTTTTTAAATGTTTTAAAGATTTTATATTGCAAATAATTATTATATTTTAAATTGGGATTAGCAAACTAGTTTAATAAAATGAATTAGCATTTATTCAAATAAACAAATAAAATATAAATATTAGCACATTAATTCATTTGAATTATTTGCCATTTGATCACTTACATTTTACATTATAAAGGTATTGTAACAGTGTTGTTTAACTTAAAACTACATAAAATATAAAATGAAAGACATATTCATCAAACATGAACATTCATGGTATACTATGAGTCTTGTTAACTGTTCATGTCCTTAGAAAAAGAAAAGAAAAACAGCTTTGACATCTTTCAGTTACAGTAATGCCAATGCTGTGCATCCTAATTTCATCAAACAGTCGTTACCTCTTATGAAAATAAACTAGGTTTTGCAGGTTTAAAATGAAAACATCTTTAATATTTACAGCTAAGCATGACTGCAGACACTGGAATTAGTAAAGAAGAAGATGAGGAGGAAGATGACACCATGCAAAATACTGTGGTACTTTTCTCCAACACTGATAAGTTTGTCCTGCAGCAGGTATGAATCTCATTGTTACTATTTTCTTTAGCTTCCCTATAAACTACAACATCACAAATGACAATGATTTGATTTGTCTCGTGTGTGTGTGTGTGTGTGTGTGTGTGTGTGTGTGTGTGTGTGTGTGCACAACAGGACATGTGTGTTGTTTGCGGTAGTTTTGGTCAGGGTGTGGAGGGCCAGCTCCTAGCGTGTGCTCAGTGTGCACAGTGTTATCATCCATACTGTGTGAACAGCAAGGTAATTTATTTTATTTACTTATTTTTACATTTATTCTGCATGGTATCCCCCATTTTACACAGTCTCTCGTTATCTGTTTGTTTGATTTATCTCCTCTAAAGATCACCAAGATGATGTTAAGAAAAGGCTGGCGTTGTCTTGAGTGCATTGTGTGTGAGGTGTGTGGGAAGGCTTCAGATCCTTCTCGGTTGCTGCTTTGTGACGACTGTGATGTCAGCTATCACACTTACTGCTTGGACCCACCTTTACAGACGGTTCCCAAGGGAGGCTGGAAGTGCAAATGGTTTGTCATTACTGCTAAACCTATGTATATATTTATTTACATATGTGTGTCAGTTGGGATCCCAAAGAGAAAATGTGGTAATTGGGCCATTGATCTACCACCCCATCAGGTGTGTGTGCTGTATGCAGTGTGGTGCCAGCTCCCCTGGGTTTCACTGTGAGTGGCAAAATAACTACAATCACTGCGGCCCCTGCGCCAGTCTGGTAACATGTCCTGTGTGTCATGAGAACTTCATGGAGGAGGAGCTGCTTCTTCAGTGTCAGCACTGTGACAGGTCAGTAACTGCTATATTTTATTGATTGCTGTTCCTAAAACAATAGTGAGAAAAAAAATTCTCCTAAAATAATAAACCGTTTTTGACTGTAAGAAGTGTTTTTTTTAATTGTATGATAAGCATGGTGGCAAAGAACTAGTGATAACTCTGTAAAGCTGACTGTGTTCTCTTCGAAGCATTATTTGCAAATCATTTATGCCTTACAACCGGTGGAAAAATAGCTGCTGAAAACTGGGGTAGTGGCTGTTGAAAATCAAAAATCTTTGTAATAAAGTCCACTTTCGAATGTATTGGAGTAAATGTTTTAAACTGTTAGATTTCACAACATTGCTGTTTTTATATTCTTAATTTAAAAACAACACTATTGGTGAGTATTGAGAGTTTAGAGTTTTTGCTTTCATAGATGGGTTCATGCTGTATGTGAGAGTCTTTACACTGAGGATGAGGTTGAACAAGCATCTGATGAAGGCTTTGCCTGTACAGCCTGCACTCCATATGTCCCCAGGCCTGTGGGTGAGTATTTAATTCTGATTGCAGTCCACTTGAACGTGCTAGTTTTTAAATCTATTTCATGTAGTAAATACCTTTTATTCTCTCTCAAAGTGGAGTCTCCTATGATGTCGGCCTTCAAAATAAAAGAACCAGGTATGTGTATATTTGGTAATTTGTTGTCAGGCTTTCATCTGTCAGCTATTTTTAGATCACTTTATTTTGATTGCTCTTATCCCCTTTTTCAGAGCCACAGTTTTATCGTCTGGAGGGTGTCTGGCTTACAGAGACTGGCATGTCTTTATTGCGAAGCATCTCCATGTCACCACTTCAC
This sequence comes from Danio choprae, assembly GCA_903798125.1. NCBI lineage: Eukaryota > Metazoa > Chordata > Actinopteri > Cypriniformes > Danionidae > Danio > Danio choprae. The sequence continues at coordinate 6,667,586 of CAIGQW010054382.1, forward strand.
AAGCGCAGACAGCGTCGGTCAAGACTTGGCACTATGTCTATTGATGAGCTAAAAGAGGGCGATGCAGATGTTGATGATGGAAAAGGTGAGTTTACTGCCATTTATGTTTATACTGTATGTTGAGCAATTATTTATATTCTTATCTCCAGACTTTATTCCAGAAGGTTGCATTAATAAATAAGCTTGGTGACTCATTATGATTGAAAATGCAAATTATGAAAACTGAAATTGTAATAGGAGGTGCAGAAGCAATGGAATGTGAGCCCAAGTCTGAAGCCCCTGGGAGCCCAGACAGAGATGGAGGAGCGGACCGAGAAACTGGGCCAGATGGAGGTATAGAGGGCATGGCTGACTGTGAAACTCTCAAAGGAGGAATAGAGGAGACCGATGATGGGAAAAAGAGAAAGCGTAAACCATACAGACCAGGTCACTGTGCTGCTTTATTTTTCAAAAGCTGTATCAGTGTTTTATACTGTGAAAGTATGATTGTTAATCAGGAAATTTTTCACTTGTAGGGATTGGAGGGTTCATGGTCCGGCAAAGAAAGTGTCACACACGAATGAGGAGGAGTCTCTCTGCCTCTGGTGAGGGCCTTCCTGATGGTCAAGCAGCTGAAACTAAACTTGAAGAAGGCAAGTGTAGCCAAATAAAAGTTAGCACTGCTTCAGCAAACACCAGGACCCTAGTGTCTGTTGGGTTTTATTGATTCAGTGTGTTACCAGTGTCATCGCAAAATGAATCTGCTTTTGATAAGTCTTGGAATGCTTTGAGCATTCTGGTAAAAAAAATTTCCAAAAAATTATGCAATCTGACATGATCATGAAATGCCAATGTTTCTGCAAACATCATTAAAATACATTTATTTGGGGTTCAACTGCCCTGACTGCCTAGGGCTGTCAGTCTTGATTTACTTTAATAAAAATGTCTTTATTATTTTAATGATATATTCAATGAATATATCTTGTAGCAAAACAGTGAACATGAAATATGATCACTGAACTCAGTACAGATATGCAGATATAATTTTATGGGCATAATCTGGCATGTTACAGACATTCTCAGAATTGTGTATTTTTTAATTGCCTTTTCAGCATGAGAACATAGTTTCATATTGAAGAAGTTGAAAATAGTCAACAGGGTTCCCACGAGTCATGGAATATCATGGAATTTTAAAAGGTCCAAACATT
>CAIGQW010054382.1:6673772-6690637 GCA_903798125.1 Danio choprae
TATATATATATGTATGTGTATATATATGTATGTGTATATATATATATACATACATACATGTGTATATATATAAAAAAATTACTTATACTTGTAAATATATATTTTTTCAGATCTGGATAAATTCATGACCGATGACATAATGGATCCTATTGCGAAGGCTAAAATGGTTGCTTTGAAAGGCATTAATAGAGTGTTGGCTCAAGATCCTATGGGTGTACCACCAGGCATGAATAGGTACTGTTTTGTTAGTTTTTTTTAATAAAGACGTTCTTGAGGAATTCCAATCTTATGAGGTCAAATGTAAAGAAAAAATGTAAAAAGTCTATTTCAGCTCTGTTTGAGATGTAATTTTATTTAACTATAGGCAACAAGTATCTCTACTGGCTCAGAGGTTAACCTCTGCCCCTGGAAATGAGGATTCCCAGCCTCCGCTTGCTCCTGGCTCTTCCAAGGTCAGTTAAGTGGTATTCTTTATTTCATATTCCGTATGTAATAAATCTAGTATCTTAAAATTTATTTTCATGTTTCAGGAAGGAGAAGGCAGCAATCCGGTTCAAACAAGACCAAATCCCCCACAATTTGGCATCATCAGTATGTTTTGCATATGTTTATGCAATAAATCCATTTCTATTAATCAAAATTACCCTGGTTTCCCTTATGATATTATGCTCTAAATGAAAGCACAAGTTGTATGATTTTTTTGTCCTGTGTTCTATAAATGCATAATGCAGTCAGACTATTTACTTTGCTTAGATAGCAGTATATTTTATGCTTTTAATATTCTTGAACCATCACAATCTTCATAACAGATGATGCTGAACAGCACCAATATGAAGAATGGCTTGTGCACACCCAGCAGTTGCTGCAGATGCAGTTGAAGTTTTTAGAAGAGCAAATTGGAGCACATCGCAAATCACGTAAAGCTTTGTGTGCCAAGCAGCGCACTGCAAAAAAAGCTGGACGTGAATTTGCAGAAGCAGATGCTGAAAAGCTCAAAATGGTTACTGAGGAGCAAAGTAAGATCCAGAAGCAACTGGATCAGGTATGCAAAATATATCTCTTTACTAGTAAATAAGAGATTATTTTTCATTAATCTTATAACAATTCCATTTGCTTTTCTAGGTGCGCAAGCAGCAAAAAGAGCACACCAATCTTATTGCAGAGTACCGAAGTAAACAGCAGCAGCATCAACAAGGTACTTCCATGCTAGCTCCTGGGCCCTCTACACAGGCATCTCACATGCTGTCCAAGATGCCTGGACAAATGATTGGTCAGCCACCAGGAGGGATTCCACAAGCAGCACTGCCCCAAGGAGGTATGCCAATTAGAATGCCACAGATGCAACCCTTTGGTGGAGCCCAGCCTTCTCTCCCACTCGGAGCTGGCCCAGTACAGCCACCTCCTGTTTTTTTCCCACAAGGCCCTGGACCTCAAGTACCAGATCCGAGAGTTCTGCAGGAACGACAGTTACAGCATAGAATGCAAATGGTCCAAAAAATGCAACAGCAGCAACAACAACAGCAGCTGATGATGGGACAGCAGCCTATGTCACATCAACCTCAGCAGCCTGGAATAATGAATCAGCAGCCTGGAGCCATAGGCAGTCAGCCAGCCCAAGTTTTGATGGGCAGTATGGGGCAGCCAAACTTACAACAGGGTTTGATAAATAGCCAACAAAATCAGCAAGGGTTAATGCAGGCTCCTCCAGGCATGATGGGGAACCAGGCTCTTGGGCAGACACAACATAATGTCATGGGCCAGCAAATGACTCAGACTGCAAATCTTATGGCAGGCCAACCACAGGGTATGGTTGGCAATCAACAGATTGTACAGCAGCTTCAGAGACCTCAGGGTTTGATGGATCAGCATGGACCAGTTGGACAGCATGTTGTTAGGGGACCACTAACCCAACTCACACCTCAGCAACAGAGTGTAATGGCTCAGCGTATGCTCATGTCACAACAGAATGCTGCAAAGAATCTTGCTCAACTTCAACAGCAACAAATTTCACAACTAAAACAACAGGCTGGTCCCTCTGAGACACAAAGAGCTTTAGAAGCTCCACCATCAGGAGGTAACCAAGGGGTTGCTGAGAACTTGCAACAAGGTATCCAAGATCATCAGAATCCTAATAAAGATGGAGGATTACTTAGTCCAAAAACACCCCCACAGCAGGGTGGACCTCCTACACCACTTCAGATGCAACAGGGATCAAGTGGAGAGCAGCAGTGTGTTGTTGGACAGCCACAGCAACCACATGCTTTTCTGGGTCAACAACAGACAGCACAACCACAGCCAAACCAGAACATTGGAGTTGCTGAACAACATGGTTTTGTTGGCAATCAGCAGGCTGGACCGCATCTTAAAGTACAACCACCACAACCACAGATGCCAGTTGGTCTTCAGACCCAGACTAAAATACAAATAAAACAGGAAGATCAACAAATGTGCTTTATGACCCAACAACAAGGTGGTCAAATTGCTGTGCAACAACCACAAGAAGTAGCTGTCCAAAATAGCGGTCAGACAATGGGTAACATTACAAATCAACAGCAGCAAGCTCTACTGACTCAACAGATGGGCATTCCTAGACCACAGCAAATGATGATGACTCAAAGGCCTGGTGTCCCTGCAGGGCAAACGCGTACCTCTATTAACATTCAGGCCTTCATTGCACAGAACCCCCAACTGCGTCATCTGACTCCCAGCCAACAGTTGCAGCAAATTCAAGCAATGCTTGCTCAGAGACAGCTTCAACAGGGCCAGATGCTAAGATTGCAGGGTCAAACCCAGGGACAAATGCGTCCCCAGGTCCCACAGGGGCCATCAGTTGGTCCACGGATTACAGGTATTGAAAACCAACAACAGCAACACCGCTTTGGATTGGCAGGCAAACATAGTTCTAGCACTCAGCAACAATCAGGAGTGATTGGACAACAATCTGGCATGGCTCCACAGTTTCATCAAGGTGTTGGAGGTGCTATGCAACAGCCTTCTCAAGGACCTTTGCCTCAGTACATCAATAATGCCCAGCAGCAGCAGATGATACAACAGCAACAAGTGCATCAGCATCAAATGATAAGGGGTCAAGTGCCCAGACCAATAATGGGTCAGGTTCGTACCACAGCACCTGGACATATGACTAGACCTATGTCCCCTCGCCAGTTACTGGGGCAGGGATCTCCTGGAAGTCCACTTTCTAATCAGCAAAGACTCATGAGGATGTCTCAGACTCCACCAGGCACTCAGCATCTTCAACAACAGTCACATGGTACAACAGCATTGAGCCCCTTCCAAGCCTCTCCCTCTCATGCGGGTTCTCCTGCAGGATCTTCTGTTCCAGAAACTGGTAGCCCATCTTTAAATAAACCTGAACCAGGTAGCTTGGCTCTCTCCAGTCACTTGTCATCGCCTTCTAGACCAGATGGTATTGTAGGAAAGAGTAGCCCCTTTAGCCAGACAGGGGGATTGATACCTTCACCTCTGAGGTCTCCAACTGCCAAGACTCAGAGCCCCAATACTGAAGCTCTTTCAGCTTCTTTCCCACTTAATGGGCCATCTCCTCAGTCAGCACAGAACCAAGCACCAAATTCTGGTCAAATATCTGGGGGTCATACATCTCAACCAACTCAAATGCCCAGTGAAATGTGCAAGATGACATTGAAAAACATTAAACAAGAGCCACGTGAAGTTCAGTGCGATGCAGGAAATATTGTTGAGACACATTCTGATGGCATAAAGAGAGAAATTTCTGGAGAATCTCTCAGTGGCTCAGCTATTGTGAACTCTGCTGTAGGCTCTAGAAATCAAGCAGGAGACCTTGGATCCCAAATTCAAAAGACAGAGACCGGACAACAACTACTACAGAAACTCCTTCGAACCAAAAACTTGCAGGTTGCATCTCAGAGGCCCTCAGATGGTATTCATAATGAGATAAATGGGCACATCAATAACAAGCTGGCAATGCTGGAACAGAAGCTACAAGGAACTCCACGCAACATGGAGGTACAGCCAAGCCGGCAATTTCATGGTGAATATGTATTATAAATGTTTTGAGCATCTAATTCTTATCTGTTACTATTGTTTAGGACCTGCAGTCACTCACAAAGAGAGCTCCAATAGTCAAGGCCAAACGTACTGCAAAAGCTGGAGAGCGTGGGCCAAACTCTAGAAAGAAAACCAAGAAAGAAGAGGTTGGAAAAACAGAGGCAATAATGAAACAGTTGAAACAAGTATGTGGCACTGGCTATTTAAATCTTTGCTAATAGTTTTTTAATAAGGTAATAGGTAATAAGTTTTTTTTCCATTTAATTATTATGGTGTTAAGTTGCTGATCTTCTTTGGTTAATCCACAGGGTCTTTCTCTTCTTCCTTTGATGGAGCCCTCTATTACTGCTAGTCTGGATTTGTTTGCTCCTTTTGGTAGCAGTCCAGCCAATGCCAAGACCCAGTTGAAAGGCTCATTTGGAAATGCTATACTAGACAATATTCCAGACTACTATTCCCAGCTTCTTACAAAGGTATGCTGTAGTTTGCACTTTTTATGCCTTTAAGTTAAATCGTGTAGAGAACAAGACTAGATAGGTCTGCATGTGTATTCATTATTCCAGTAATTTCAATCCTGTAACAACTAAAGTACTTTATTTCTGTTGTTTCCTTTGTCCTCTCTATAGAACAACCTAAGCAATCCTCCAACACCCCCATCATCACTTCCCCCAACTCCGCCACCTTCAGTGCAGCACAAGCTTTTAAACGGAGTGACTCGGGTAGAAGAACTAGCGGAAGGTCAAAAAGATACAGAGGCCTCAGAGGACACAATTGGTAAGACATAGTTTTGATTCATGTTTACTAGTGAGCTAGTGTGACTTTAGTTTTTTCAGACTCTTAAATCTTTACTTGTGCTCCAAGGGTCTGTTCCAGAGGAGGTAAAGAGTGTAGACATACTAGCAGCTCTTCCCACTCCACCTCACAACCAGAATGAAGATATTCGGTAAGTTACCAAAATGTGAAATAAAGTAGGTTCCACAGAACAACTGATTTTGAGCTTGTGTAAAAATCAGTGCACTAATGCATTCTTTTAACTCAGTATGGAGAGTGATGATGACAGTGATGCTCCAGACAGTATTGTGCCTGCATCCTCACCTGAAAGCCAGCTAGGTGATGAGACAACACGCTTTCCCAATCTACTGGATCCCAAAGAGGAGGAGGAAGAGAGGGCCATCTCTCCTGTTATACCCATTATTCCTCGTTCTACCATTCCGAGTATGTAGTATCATTTGGAATCATTTAAATTGGTTTGCTTATAATTTGGCCAATTAACTAACTTGCTGATCTTATCTTATATTCAGATTTTTCAGAGACAAAACCTTTTGAGTCAGTGGATGGAAAAGTTGTAGCTTCATCCAGCCAGTGGGACAAAACCAAAAGCAATGAAGTGTCTGTAACCTTCATGCTATCATCTGCGGCTGCAAAGGTATTTATGTCTATAAATGTCTTGATGCTCTCATAAAGTTCTATGTAATTTTGTGACAGGTTTTTAAGTACTACTTTGCCTTCAACAGAATCTCAACACGGTGATGCTGGCTGTTGCCCAACTGCTGCACATACGAATGCCAAGTTCTTACGAGGTGGCATTTCCCCAGAGTCCTGGTAGAGTAGGTGCTGGACCTGGGAAAGTACCTGACTCTTCCAACCCAGGTACTGCACTCTAGATGTCTTTTAACATTAACCTTAAAGTGTCAGCTAATTGTTTAGCTGCTTTTTATCTTTATTATTGTTTTTAACTAAAGCTGACTTTTAAAATATTTTTTTATCAGGTTTGAAGACAGACGCTTCTGTGAGCAATGATGCAGAATGGCTTAAGCAGTTTGATGTTTCCCTCCCAGGGTGTACCCTGAGGAAGCAAGTTGATATTCTTGCTCTTATCAAGCAGGTGAGTTTTCAACCTTTTTTTTTTTTTTTTTTCGAAATGTTTTTTTGAGCGGTACATTACATTTATTTGTTTTTTTGTTTTTTTACTTTCTTTTTCAGGAATCCCAAGAGCAAGAAGATAAACCCGCCCAACACTGTTACATGACAAATGTTTCAGATTTGGATGTGCGCCATCTGCCTGTTATTCCTGTCGAAGTATCTCCACCTCCTTCACCATCTCCACCTCCACCCCCAACTGTAGCTGAGCCAGAAAACATCACTCAACCTGAGCCCAAACCAGAATCCGATGCACCTGTTCAGACTACACCCTCCCCTTCTGCAAGTCCGAGTGCTCCTGTCAAAACCGAACTTTTGGTTAAACAGGAATCTCACAGCTCCCCTGTTACAGTAGAGCCTGAATCTCATGAGCCTTCAGTCCTACCTATAGCTGTTCCATCACAGGAACAACCTTCTGCTCCAGCAAGTACTCCTCCTTTAGACTCCCCTACTATAGAGATATCCCTAAAACCCATAAAACATCGTAGCAGGCCTCTTTCTGATGAAGAACAACGACCTAAGGTCAAAAAATGGAAAGGTTTGCGCTGGAAGCGACTCCAGATAGTCATTACTATTCGCAAAGGTGGGTCTAAAAAAGAGAGCAGTCGTGAAGTTTCAGAGCTCATGGAGCGTCTCCGCATTACTCTGAAACCAGATAAGCTGCCTAGAGATAAGCGCAAGTGCTGTTTCTGCCATGAGGAGGGAGATGGTGCAACAGATGGTCCTGCACGTCTGCTTAATATTGATGTTGATTTGTGGGTGCATCTTAACTGTGCTCTGTGGTCAACAGAGGTGTACGAGACCCAGGGCGGTGCACTTATTAATGTGGAGGTTGCCCTTCGGCGTGGATTACGCACCCGTTGTGCCTACTGTCAAAAAACGGGTGCTACTAACAGTTGCAACCGTTTACGCTGCCCGAATGTATATCATTTTGCATGTGCTATTCGGGCACGTTGCATGTTTTTCAAAGACAAAACTATGCTCTGCACCCAGCACAAGCTTAAAGGTCCCAGTGAAGAGGAGCTTAGCAGTTTTGCTGTTTTTCGACGTGTTTACATCGAGCGGGATGAGGTGAAGCAGATTGCAAGCATCTTGCAACGTGGTGATCGCATTCATTTGTTCCGTGTTGGTGGGCTTATCTTCCATGCTGTGGGCCAGCTTTTGCCCTCTCAGATGGCTGTATTTCACTCACCCAGTGCTATCTATCCAGTGGGCTATGAGGCCACAAGAATTTACTGGAGCACTCGCGTGCCAAACCGCAGATGTCGTTACCGATGTCGCATCAGTGAGCAGGATGGCAGACCCCTGTTTGAAGTGCGTGTACTGGAGCATGGGTATGAAGACCTGCACTTCAGAGACTCCACTCCAGATGGTTTGTACATTTGCATTTGTTTGTGGATATGACTGTAAATGTAATTCTAATTTAATTCTTCTTGCTGCATCATGCTAATGTCTTGCCCTTGCTTTTAAGGCATCTGGTCTAAGATTGTGCATCAGGTTGCCAAGCTGCGAGATGAAGCGGCCATGCTGAAACTTTTCACCGAGCATGTCAGGGGAGAAGAGATGTATGGACTCACTGTGCATGCAGTGATGCGAATCACTGAATCTGTGAGTTTGTATTCAAAGCTTTATTAAAAAAAATATATACCTTTTATTATTATGCATTGTATTTTCCTGAACTATTTTTTTTAATGGAATCATTAGAGTGGAATCATCACTGGCATCTTTTCATTCCTATGTGAAAACCTGTTTTAAAAAAAACAAACTTGATTATAATAAACAGTATAATTGCATTTTTTACTCACCTATATCTTGCAGCTTCCTGGCGTAGAAACCTGTCAGAATTATACATTCCGATATGGCCGCCATCCTCTTATGGAACTTCCCCTCATGATCAATCCTACAGGTTGTGCACGATCAGAACCCAAAATTCTCACCCACTGCAAACGGTAATGAACAAAACAAATCTAAGCCTTTATCTTTGTCGTGCCAATGAATTCACTGAAGAATGAATAATGATTGTAAGGATCTAATGTAAATTTCTTCTACTTCTCAGGCCTCATACTCTCAATAGCACGAGTATGTCTAAAGCCTATCAGAGCACATTTACAGGGGAGATCAACACCCCATACAGCAAGCAGTTTGTTCATTCCAAATCCTCTCAATACCGTCGACTGAAGACAGAGTGGAAAACCAATGTGTACCTGGCCCGTTCTCGCATTCAGGGACTGGGTTTGTACGCTGCTAAAGACCTTGAAAAACACACCATGGTCATTGAGTACATTGGCACTATCATTCGCAATGAGGTTGCAAATCGCAGAGAAAAGATTTACGAGGAGCAGGTTTGTAGATGTCAAGTTCTACCATATGTTTTAGTTTTTTTTGTTTTGTTTTTCTAAGCCCGTTGTTTTTTTTTTTGTTTTTTTGTCTTTTTCATCAGAACCGTGGAATCTACATGTTCCGTATCAATAATGAGCATGTAATTGATGCAACCTTAACTGGCGGTCCTGCTCGGTAAGATCATGCTTCCTGTACTGTTCTTACAGTCCAGTTGTTTGGTCCGTGACTCAGTTTATAATTTTTTTCTTTTCCTAGTTATGTCAATCATTCTTGCGCACCCAACTGTGTCGCAGAAGTTGTGACATTTGACAAAGAGGACAAGATCATCATCATTTCTAGTCGCAGGATCCCGAAGGGTGAAGAGGTTTGTTACAGTAATTTTAATGCTACTCTTGTGACATTCTTGCCTTGTTTACATCTGGTATTAAGATGCGTAACGCTTTGTATCATGCTCTCTCAATCCAACTTTTAGCTGACGTATGACTATCAGTTTGACTTTGAGGACGATCAGCACAAGATCCCCTGCCATTGTGGAGCCTGGAATTGTAGAAAGTGGATGAACTAACAAGGACAAAGAAAGATTCCAACGCGTCTTTGCTCCCTGGTGCCAGAACACTCCTGCGCCAAAGCCTGTTATATTCTTACTTTCCAGTTAATAAGCTGCTCTGAATGGAGGAAGAGAAGTTCACTCTGTCACCAGAAAGAAGACTTTGTTACCTACAACAAGAGCCAAAGCTTTGAAGAGAAAAAAACTTTTGATGCCACAACCTTTTACAGATGAGCTCGAAGGTAATAGACCTGCTTGAATCTGTTGTGTTGATTAAAAATCACCTCTGCCAAAAGCACCTCTACTTCCTCCACTGTTTCCTCCTACAATAAGCTGACACTGGCTGCAATCAATCCCTTCAACATCTACCAAAAGAACTGAAGCTATAGCATATCAATACACTTAGAACTAGAACTCAGTGAAGATGTTCGATTAAAGCCATGTAAGTACTCAAAAAGTAACTCGTACACTTTAGCTTGGACCTATCCTTTCGACTAGCGCCCTTTCCGTACGCTTTCCCATCAAATCATCAGTGAAGATCGTGGACATTGGCAAGACAATCCTGGAGTGGCTCTGCTTAGAACTGTGATGAGATACGCTGAAATACTATTGACTATCGAAAGGCACCAGATGTTTTATTATATTGAGTTAAAAGGTGGGTTTATTTCACCCAGTCTACCTCATTGAGTTTGTGGGACGTCACTGCTTTGTATTAAAACTGTTAAGTGCTACTGTGGAAAGGGGAAGGCAGGAATGTGTCCATGGCAATTGCCTTCTCGGATAAGCAGGGAAACTTAAGCAGCAGGTTTGCTCCTATCTATATTTTGCTTTCTGATTGCAATTACAATAGTGAGCCAGTGGAACTCTTTTTTTTTTTTTTTTTTTTTGATTATACAAACGAGATGCATTATAGGACAGTTCCGATATGACGATGCATTACTTCGAGCAATCAAACTCAAACGGGTGTCTCAGAGGCCACCTTTTTTTCCGATCATGTAGCCGCCACATCATGCTCATCCCGATCCTCGCGCATTCACAACGGTGGAGCGAATTATGACAAAGGGTCACAGTGCAAATCCACATTGGTGCAATTTGAAAGACTTTAGGGCAAATAATACTAGTGATGCAAGACTGCCACTGCATTTGACATGTTTTCCCATCTTGAATCCTTACATCATTAGCTTGCATTCATTAGCTCTCCTTTTGGATCCTGTCACTCCAACAGGACCCTTAGGTGTAAACTTCTTCCCTTCTGTGATAGTGGACTGTTGTAAACTTACTGTAGTGAGTCTTTCTCTGCCTGCTGACGGCCGGTTGTATCTAATCGATGTATCGTGGTTTGATAGTGGTAGCACAGTCTACAGGCTCGACGCAGCGACGGAGGAAGACTTAAAAAGGGCATTTCTATTTTCTTTTATATTAAAGTAATTTAAAACAGTTTTGAAAAACAAACTTTCAAAGAAGGGAGTTGAACAAAGTCTCCACATAGCCCATGCTACTTTGTTCCTTTCTCCCCTGACTTATGACCTCACGTTAAGAAATAAATGCAAGATGTATAAACTGTACATAATAGGGGTCTAAACTCTTTATCCAGCCCCTTTTTAATCAAATTCAAAATTGTAGAGAAATAAAATTCATAAAAAAAGCAACCACTGGATATCATTTTATCAGAAAACTAAATGTGTATATAGCTATAAATATATGTAAAATGGCAAACTAAGTAATATCTTTATGTATATGAACCAGAGTGTTTTTTTTGCATTTAATGTTTTTTATATATTTAAAAATAAATTTTCATATTTTTTCCCTACAAGACCATATACAGGTTAACTAAAAGGGTGTGATCTTTCTCCTGTCTTCACCAATGAATTTTGGAAGAGCGGTTGCGGTGAATAAGTCAAAGTGGTTTGTTTTTGAAAGAAACAGCAGTAAAATGGTGCATAGCATTTGTGTATTTATGTAATATTGTTCACATATATTTCTTTTATTTATGCTACTGCTTGTGAATTATTGAACCCTGTCCTTGAATCAGTGACAGTTTAATTAGTATATACAGTAAATGGAAAATCTTGAAGCTCCCAAGATGATACTGTTTTTGAATCGTGTCCTGTTGTTTTCTCTCCCTCCCCTCCCTGTAGAAGTGAATGTTTTATACGACTTATGAAAAGGCAGCATAGCCAGAGAATGGTATGACTTCATTAATCAAAAACATCTCCATTAATTACATGTGAATTGCACTCAACATTATTTTATTTATACATCCTTCAAACTAGCGTTGGTTCTTTTTAAGGGTAGTCTGTTATTAACCACAGATGCTCGTTGGATTTTAGCCTGAGTAACTCTTGCCCCCGCTCTTGTTCTTTTGAAATCTCTTTATTTAAGATCTCTACATGTGTTGTAATTAACTAAATAGATCCTGATTTTGGTTTTCAACCTGATCAACTTTTTAAAAAAAAGATGCTGCAACTGTACAGCAAAGCTACTTTTAGGGAAGATGAATAAAATGGTCATTTTTATCGTATGTGGCATGTTTTGTATGGATATAATTTTGAATTGTACATATTTTTCGACGTCAGAGGTTGCATCTCTTTATATACAGCTGTCCCTTTCCCTCCCAGCCCTCCATTTATTTCATTGTCTCTGTTTTATTTCTTGTAAAGAAAAATAAATGCATTTTAAATATACATTTCTATATGTTGTCGTGTTTTCACGAGTAATTATTATTATTATTTTTTTAAAGATTTATTTTTTGCCTTTATTAAGTGGATGGATAGGACAGTATTATAGACAGGAAGCAAAGTTGGAGAGAGAGAGGGGGTAGGGACGGGAAATGTCCTCGAGCCGGGATTCGAACTCGGGACGCCCTGAAGTGCTACTGCACCATATGTCAGCACGCTAACCACTACGCTATTGTGCCGACACGAGTAATTATTTTGATTTAGGGACTGTCGAGGCCATTTTAGTTTAGTGAGCTCACTGCTGTGTCCAAAAAAACAGTTTGAGATGATGTGAGCTTTGTTATATAGTGTTTTCCTGAGGTAAGTAGCTGTTACAAAATGGTGCACTATGGTTATAAAGGGCAGCAATAATCATGTGCTTTATACAATGCACAATTGTTACTGAAGGGCATAAAAGGTGGCAAGAAAATGTCAGACACTATTCCCCCACCAGTAGCAGCCTGAATTGTTGACAGTTAAAATGAGTCCATGCTTTCATGTAATTTATGCCAAATTCTGATGCAGCAAAAATCAAGGCTCATCAGAATTTTACTTAATTTTTTTCTGTTGATTGTTGACAAATTGTGGTGTGTATTTTTGATGAAACATCATAACTGTATAAGTTGTAGCCTCAGCTTCCTTTTCACTGACAGGAGTGTCACTGGTGTGCTCTTCTCTTTCAAGGTCAGATGTGCTGTGCGTTTAGAGATTTAAAGCTTTCTGTAGACTTGGTTGTAGTAAGTGGTTATTTGAGGTACTGTAAATTTAGTCAACTCGAACTAGTCTGGGCATCCTGTGACCCACAAAACTTCTGTTAAACCAGGTATTAAAGCATGAAAATCCCAGTAGATCAGCAGTTTCTGAAATAATTTCACCAGACCATCTACACTTAAAACAATGTCATCTCTCAATCTTTCTTCTCCATTCAGATTCTTGACCATCATAATATTAGCTGATTAGATATTTCCCTCAACAACAAAAAAAAAAAATCGCTGTTTGATTGTGTATTGATTACTACAGATCAGTGAAGATGATGTATGCAGAGTCTTCAGAAAAAAAGAAGACAAGGAAAGCTCACTGACCTGTGCTGTGAAGATGAACCATCTTCAACAGATCACTGAAACTTTGTGAAGTCCCTGCCTGTTTCAAACGTTCCACCATCATCCCTGTACCCAAGAAACCACAAATCACAGGACTATGACTACAGACCAGTTGCTTCAACGTGGTCATGAAGTTATTTGAGAATCTGGTTCTGACCAACCCGAGGAAGATTACTGGACCCTTAATAGATCCCCTTCAGTTTGCCTACAGAGCAAACAGGTCGTTGGATGATGCAGTCAACAAGGGACTGCACTACATCCTGAAACCTCTGGACAAAGCAGGGACCAATGCAAGAATTCTGGACTTCAACTCTGTGTTCAACACCATCATCCCAACACTCCTCTAGACCAAACTGAGCCGGCCCACCTTCACCTGCCAGTGGATTATCAGCTTCCTGACAGGAGGCTTGGAAACTTCACATCAAACACCCGCACCAAAAGCACTGGTGCTCCCCACTGCTCTTCTCCCTGTACACCAACAACTGCACTGCAGAAGACCCCTCTGTCAAGCTCCGTAAGTTTTCAGATGACATCACAGTCATTGGCCTCTTCAGGATGGTGACGAGTCTGCATATAGACAGGAAGTGGAGCAGCTGGCTGTCTGGCGCAGTCTTAACAATTTGGAGCTGAGCAAGCTCAAAACTGTGGAGAAGGTTGTGGACTTCTGGAGAAACCCTCCTGCTCTCCCCTTACACAGCATCATGGGCAGAACTGTGGCAACAGTGGAGTCATTCAGGTTCATCAGGTTCTCAGGACCGGAAATGAGTCACATTGACTCTATTGTGAAAAAAGCCCAGCAGAGGTTGTACTTGCTTTATCAGCTTAGGAAATTCAACCTGCCACAGGAGCTACTGACTCAGTTTTACTCAGCTGTCATTGAGTCAGTTCTGTGTTCTTCAATTGCTGTCTTGTTCGGATCAGCCACCAAATCAGACAGGCTGCAGTGGACTGTCAGGACAGCTGAGAGGATTATTGGTGTGCACCTGCCCAACCTACAAGACTGTAACATATCTAGCACAAGGAAACAGGCAGGGTAACTTCATTCAAGACCCCCCTCACCCAGACCACAAACTGCTCATACCTTTCCCCTCAGGCAGACACTACAGATCTTTATGCACTAAAACATCTAGTGCTATTTGTAGTACAAATTCTTATTCTTATTTTATTTTTATATAATCATTTGACTACAGCTTTACTGCAAATACCGTCTTTAAACTGTATAGCGTATCACAATGGTTTGACTACTAAAACTTTTTTAAATAAGTTATGGAGAAAAGTAAACAAGACAGAAATAAGAAAAATTATTTATTACTGAATAGCATTTATGTACAATATATTAACTAACCCACAAGTGGATTTCTTCTCAACATGTTTAAAATACACATGGAACCTTAGGATCAATAACTTGTACGCATTTGATTGAAAGCATCATCTATCAAGTCTTAACATCAAGTCTAAAATGGACAAACATCTGGAAATTTAGACTAAACTGCCTTCACGAAGCGGCAGTAGCTACAGTTTGAAACAAGCGTCATTCAAATGTCTTTCTGAAATGTCTTGAGCAAAGGATGTATTACAAATAACTCCAAAAAACCAAGTGATGAGGGGAAAAAAAAGCAAGCACAGTATAAATAGTGGAACAACTAACCTTTAAATTTCTGAGGACAGAATTCCCAGTGTATGATGTAGAGCACCATGGTATAACAAAATTCAGTTGTAATTATTAATATCGACGTCACTCAGCTTGACTGAATCATGCTACTGTCATCAAACATTTTCCAGCTACCCCGAGTAGATTTATAATATATGACCTTGACAGTAAAAAAAATGCAGGAATTGACTGTAATAGAGCCTGCATTCGTTTTTTAAAAATATGTTACACATAATACATGACCCTTGTACTCATCCAGCCCTTCCATATGCATTTCAGACAAGTAATGCTAAAGCTAATGCTCCAGTTATTTTTTTTTCGCACCTACTGTTATAAATATATCCCGTATTCCAGTTAACGGTTCAAAACATCAACAGATTTCTGACTGTGATCAATACATTGGTGGAAGTAAAGTTACTAAAGTATGGAGGGAATAGTGAAGTTGGCATTCTACAAATGTGCTAGTAATGCAATGTCACACTGCCCAAAATTGGAAAACCCCCCAAAATGAGGGAGAAATGTTCAGTAGTACTTTAAAAATAAACTGAATGACTCTTCAATGCTAGTTAAATGTTATAATGCAGGCAAATAGAAAGATGCATCATTTTACACGTTTGTGTTCTGAAGTGGTACTCGCTACTAGATCCCTAAAAGGACACCGACTGCAAACAAATAACAACAGTGCAGTTGAACATGCCAACATCCCAGAATAATGAGAATACAACATACTAAATGTTCCCAATAAAATAACAGTTGATTTTAAAAAAGCATACAAGTGGTAGTGACTTTCCTTATGACAAAAATCGCTCATTTTCTGAATTGTTTGAGTTCAGCAAACACAATACAGATTTAAAGAACCTGAAAAACAATTAAACATGCACATATGCTCCCTGTGAACGTTGAAAAGCATCCGTAACAACATTGATGGAGGAAGTTTTAACAAACAGCCTGAGAAATAGAATAATTATCGCTGTTTTTTTCTTTTTACTAGAGTAATTAATCTGCATTTTTTGCAAAGGAACAAAGAACTGCAATGCCACTTTGTCACAGTCACCGTGTGGCTGTTTTGCTACACTTAGCTTTGTACATGAATTGCTAGTCATAACAGGAGGAGACAGTGTTATCCACATTATTTCACATTCTCACAACAGCAGTAGAGCACTATATATAATCGTAGACTGACGCTGGAATATGACATGTTGTATTAGTGAACGAGGACATAAACAAAAATGAAACCTAAAACACATTCTTTCTAAACGTCACGCAGTAAAAGTTCATTTTGGACACAAGTAGTGAAATAAAAACCTTAAAAATAAAAATGCCTGTCACAGTTTAATTGTCATTCCTGCCAAAATAATAAAAAAACAGGTCCAGGGAGGGCGGTTGTGCTGATATCAGCAGTTGGAGGCTTGTCCAGGATAGGGAACGCTGATATTGGAGAAATGGAAAAGGGCTGGGATGGACTCATACTCAGTAGTTTCATCTAAGATGGTGAGGTAGGCCTCGTCACAACTTTAAAAGTAAAAAAAAAAAAAAAAAGGGCTAAAACTGGCAGGCTGCTTTTGGCGCAAGTCTTTATCCGTTTGTGCGTCTCTACAGGGATCTACAGCATCCCGCGCGTTTCAGATCTTAACGTCTTCTTGGACGCTGAGTTGCGAAAGCGTCTTCTTAATCCGCAGAGCTGTAAGCCGTGCCGCTCCGTTGGCATACCAACACTCCCGCATGATCTTTCCCATCACTCTCAGCGCCTGCAGAGAGAAAAGCCAAATAAAAAAATAATAATAATTGAGGTTCCCAGTCTCTCTCACAAGTCTCTCTACAAATAACAGCTGAATTGAATTTTAAAAGTCTGTATTTCCACACGGAATATTCTCAGATGGGATGCCTTAAGCATATTGCAGTGACAAATGGCTTTTCAAATTGGCAAGAACGTTTGCTGTGAATACAGTGCCAATTTATTTTTCTCATTATGGTTTACTACTATCACTAATTTCACTTGTACCATAAAATTCCAGTATTGAGAGAACAAACAGGCTGGTCACTGTAAATGTCAATCAGATGACCTTTTGACTATAGAACAAAGTATACTTTGGTTTTGATGGGAATAGTTCAGTTGCAGATACTGAACAAGAATGAATCCTTTTAGTGTACACAGACAAATATATAAAATCATCAAGTACTCTTTTGGCTTAAATTGGAGGGTCTTGGGCAGACTAAGATACAAATTTCTTACCTCATAGCTCTGCCACCAGTTGGGCACATTGGGCCGAAGCCTCTGGTCACACACCACCTTCCTCATCTCTTCTATAGAGGGGTCGGACGGCACCAGGTCATAATAGGGTAACTGATAATCTTCATGGATACCTGAGAGGATAGTTAGAATGGGTTTGGTTTTACTGCTCATGGCGTGGGTAACAAGCATTAAACATTGCATTTTATAACATGGTAAACATTTAATCTATAGTGCATTTATTTAATCAGACATACAGTAAAAACTGAAATATTGTGAAATTTGGAAAAAAAAAAAAAAAAAAAAAAAAAAA
>CAIGQW010054382.1:6690737-6726214 GCA_903798125.1 Danio choprae
AAAAAAAAAAAAAAAAAAAAAAAAAATGTTTATTTCTGTGACGGCAAAGCTAAATTTGAAAACTCCTAACGTGCCGATTTGGACATATTTTAATACTAATATAATATTAATAATCATTAAAACAGTTGTGCTGCTTAGCAAAACAACTTAACAGATTCTTGGATGCACAGTAATTCAAAAGAAAGATTTTCACATTTGTCACATTTGATCACTTTAATATATCTTTGCTGAGGATTTTTTGGTGTAGTTTCTACCCACTTTTTACTTGCAGATATAATCATTTTTAAATCTTTCAAAGAAAAACCCATAATGATAGACCATTATTATAGGAGCTCTATGCAACCTGTGAAAAACTGGCATTAATTGCAGGCTCAAATTGTTAAGATACTGTGGGTGTAAGATGCGTCTCATTTTTCCTCACCTCCAGCATTACACCGTCGCGCAATCTCCCAATATACCAGTCCCAAAGCATAGATATCAGCACACTTGAAAGAATCAAAATGCTTCATGTTGATCGTTTCATCTAGTACCTCTGGGGCCATATATCTAAAAAAAACAAACAAAAAAAACCATCACATTAAGTTTTCACATAGTTACCTTGATGATTACATTTAAATACAAGCAGCCATTAATATTAAAGATGTACCTTTTAGTGCCCACCCTCTGATTGGGGGCAATGTCTATAGTATCAGTGATGGACTCGTGCCGTACAGCGAGCCCTAGATCTGCAATGGCACAAGTACCATTCTTTTTCACCAAGATGTTTTTGGATTTGAGGTCACGATGTGCAATGCCTGGTTTTCCTGTAGGAGGAGATCATCAAGGTTTCATCAAAGTCCAGATCGTATATTTTTATGTTCTAAAGGATTTTTTTTTTGATAATTACCCTGTGTGCCCAGGATCTCCATGTGCAGATGTGCCAGACCGCTGGCCGCTGAGAGCGATAACTTGATCATCCCCTCGATTGTGACGGAGTAGTGGTTGAGATAGTCAAATAATGAGCCATGCTCATGGTAGTCTGACACTAGCCACAGCTGTGTCCATGTGCCGTTGTCTAAAAAAAAAAACAGAGATATTTTTAAACCAAAAAAAGATTTAAAAATGGAACAAAATTACCCTCTTTGAATGTTCAATCACTTGAAGCAAAGTTCAAACACATTTTTACTACTAAATTTTCAGGACTTTTCCAGGACTTTCAAGTAAATTTTCATGACCTAATGTTTCATGTAATGTCTATGTATGCGTGGTAAATAAAAAAAACAACAACGCACATTCAAATTATATTACAGCATATCATAAAAAAAAACACACAACAATCTATTTAGTTTTATCTATTTAGCATGTTTTTAGCCAAGGACAGAATAGAAGTAAAGACAACTAATCTATATGCAAGTATACAGATATTTAGTAAACTAATTTCCATGACTTTTACAAAACTGAGGGTTTTCTGTTTTTCCAAAACTTTTCCAGGCCTGGAAAATGCCATGTCAAAATTCCATGACTTTTCCAGGTTTTCCATGACAGTATGAACCTTGTTAAAGGGATAGTTCATCGAAAAATGAAAATTACCTTATCATTTACTCTCCCTCAAGTTCTGTTGAACACTAAAGATGCTGGTTGCCCATCGACGTTCATAGTAGGAAAAATACTATGGAAGTTAATGGGTGCCAGCAACCAGCATTTTTCAAAATATCTTCTTTTGTGTTCAACAGAAGAAAGAAACTCAAATAGGTTTGAAAGAAGTGAAGGGTGAGTAAATGATGACAGAATTTTCAGTATTTGTTAAACTATCCCTTTATAATGTAAATAATGTAATACTACATTAACAAAATATCAAAATTAATGTTTAATAACCATAATATCATTTCATTCAGACCTTAAATGATTTACTTATTGATTTATTTAATTTTAACCTCTTATTGGGTGAATATGATCACATGTACTTCTTGCCTTTATTATCAGCAGCAATGAAGCCCAAGATGTTTTCATGGCGGAGCATGATGGTCTGGTAAATCTCAGCTTCGCGGAACCAGGAACGTTCCTCTCTGGATGAGAAGATCTTCACAGCCACATCACCTCCTCTCCATCTACCCCTCCACACTTCCCCAAAGCGACCTTTTCCTATGATCTCCTGCAGTACAATTGTCCTGGCCACAGTCCTCTGAACGAACAAGGGCAGCCCTGCAGAGAGAGAGAGAGAGAGAGAGAGAGAGAGAGAGAGAGAGAGGAAAATCAGCACACAGGCAAAACTATTTCAGACATGCAGGAGAACTATATAGATGCAACTTACCAGATCCTGAACCAGAAGTGGACAGATCAAAGATGAGATCCTGTAAGGTCTTGTCTTTAGCCAAATACAGGTGATCACAGGACGGATCCTCAACGTCCAGTCGCTGCCGGTGGTTATAGTTTCGTTGGTGGTGCTGAAAAAGGAGCACTCCCACGATAAGCAGCAGGCAAAAGAGGAAGACCGGGCCCGCTATTACTGCCACCAGCTCTACCGGACCCCAACTACCTCCTTTTCCATCAGCAATCCCTGAAAGAGACAGGTAAAGGGAAGATCCTTTTCATGTTATGGCTAAAAAAAAAAAAGAGACAAATGATCAAATTCTCTAGACTACTATATTTTAACACTAAAAACATTGACAGAAAAGAATTCTGTTGAATCCATAAAAAATAGAAGTTATAAAGAATAATATATTTAAATTTTTGAATTTGCTTAACATTATGCTTAACAGTGAAATTATATTATGAGCTTTTCCTCAAGATTAATATAAACAGTGAGTGTTAAATGAAAGCAGAAATAAATGTCACATTTTCTAATTTTGACAATGCCAACAAATAACATAGCAAGTATTGCATTAAATGAAATGACATTTTGGTTGCCAACTAATATTACTATTCAAAAGTTTGAGGTTGCAAGACATTTTTTAAAGCAATGTGTACATGCATCAAGGCTGCATACATATATATATATATATAAAATTAATCAATTTTAAAATGTAATTTACTCATGATAGCAAAGCTGATTTATTCAATTTTCTGTTACTTCATAAGCATACATTACTATTAATAAAGAAAGCTGCCTTAATATTTTTAACACATAAAACCCACACAATTTTTTGTTTTCATAATTCTAGAATGAATAGAAATGTAAAAAGAACTGCATTTATTTGAAGTCTAAATCTTCTGTAGTTTAATAACGTCTCATAATTTAATTGATCCTTCCTGAATGAAGAAAAAAAAAAAAGGCATTTAAAAAAACAAAAGCCTTACTGACCCCAAACATTTGAAAGGTATTGTGTTTGGCCTGTACTGCTACCATTTGGAATCTGGAGGTTGATGCTGTTGCAGAAGTCTGTGTAACAGCAGTGCGTGTTGAGCAGGCCTTTAGCGCTCAAGCAGTAGATGGGCTGTCCAGGAGGAATTAGGCTGACTCGAGGGATGCAGATCCGCACTTGCTGCTCTTCCTGCCCATTGATGTAGGATGTGGAGGCCATGCAGGCCCCATCTGTCTCGCACACATAACCTGTGCTCTCACAAGCAGTGCAGTTACACCTGAGAGCTAGAGAGGGACACAGAGATCACAAATTTAAATAGTACTCTAAAAAACTTGTGCGTCTTCATCATAAAATTGGATTATAAAAGGAGGATGCGTTGACTTCCTTTAGTGGATGCTTTTAATGAGCTGCGCTAGTAAGTCAAAATGTCCACCAGAGGGCAAGCAAAACCAATTTGAAGGCAGGGAATGACTGGGAAAGGGCAAGTCCGGTCTGCATGCGGAGTTCAGTGTACTCCAAAACTGCATAACATGAAACTGAATCCGCCACTGCAGATGAACCCAAACAGACTGTGTACAGCAGAAGCTGGCATGGGACGGTCTGATTCGGACCCCCACTGCAGCACCTTGATATCAGCAGAATACTTTCACAGACAGCATTGCTTTTTTGCACAGTCAGAGTTCAGTTTGAAATAAACAACAAGCCAGATGATAAGATGCGACACTTAAGAGCTACTGTAGTACCTCCAAGGAAGTAAACGGTGATTTATAAAAGTACTAATTCAAAAAACACAATTAAACTAAATGTAATCTTTTCTAGTGTGCTGCTAAAGGATGGTCTGGGTGGTAACGATCTCACACTAGCCATTTTTATTGTTTGATTATTGATTGACAATGTATAACATGGGGAATTTGGTTTACCAAACCCATTTTCCAAAAAGCATCATTGACCAACTACGGTGGCAAGTTCTGTTATTACCATCATTGTTCATAGTTCCAATGAGCATTTGCAAACTTGTGGTTGGAGAACAACAGCTCTCGGTGGTTAGAAGCATAGTTTCTTGTTCTATGACATATGGACTTAAATAGATCATGCACTTGAGCAAAATAAGCAAGCTAACATGAAGTACTATATATACCTGCACCACAAGCAAGTTCACCATACTAACTTGGACACCATAGGCAAGTTACATAAAGCTGGATTTGGGTTTTTAATCCCCAAATTTTAAACACGGGTAGGTTTGTGTTTAGTTTGAGCAAACTCAAACTAAAAGGTTTTTGGGTTCAAGTCCACACGGTAACTTGCGCTACATGGCTAACCTGCTCCGGAGCAGGTTTCATTCTGGTTTAGAGAAACCCAAACTGGACCAATCAGTTGTGATTAAAGTAACATATATCTGATGCAATGAAGCCACTCCCAGTCTCTTTTTTGGCTCCAAATTAAAGCAATTACACAAAGCATTTCTGAGACAAAATGATATTTTGCCGCTATTAATTTATTTGCATTATAGGAATTATAATTACATTAGAGCAGGGGTGTCCTAACTCGGTCCTAGAGGGCCGGTGTCCTGGAGAGTTTAGCTCCAACCCTAATCAAACACACCTGAACCAGCTAATCAAGCTCTTACTAGATATACTACAAACTTCCTGGCAGGTGTGTTGAAGCAAGTTGGAGCTAAACTCAGCAGGACACCAGCCCTCCAGGACCGAGTTTGGACACCCCTGCATTAGAGTATCATGCGTTTAAATTGTCAATTAATATTAGTAATAACTTAATTCAAATGTACATTTAAATATTCACATATAAACTTACTCAAAAACATCTACAAGGCAGGAGTAATCAGCTGATGCAGAAAAAGCTTAAAATGGCAACTTGAAATATATTAATATACAAGTCCAAATAAATAATGTAGGTTACCATCTTAAACTTTTGCTGCACCAGCGTTGTTTATTTCTAAATTGCAAATGTGTTTAATTTCGTTATATTTCTGATAATGATATCTCTGCATCTTCAACAGAGAAGTGAAGTGAGCTGGCAGAAAATGTCTATATCAGATGTTTTGAAACTACTAAACCTGATCTTAACCAGGTTGGATTTGTTTGGTTTTTGGTTATTTTGTGCAACAGGCCTTGTGTGCAGTGGTTGCAACTACCTAGTTTACTTCTGCAATAATGCATCAATCTGTGGTAATTAAACAGGAAATTATGTCATTGTTTAGGTAACACACACCAGCAATGGAGGCTTGCCGATGACAAAAAACACTGTTTACTTTATTGGTATATCAATAAATCTGAAAGTTGTTTACATACACCCTAAACATTGCAATGCAACGGATATATTCATTCTGATATGCATCACATCCTTGCAATGTCACTATAGAGCTAGCGCAATTTGAAAAAGCTTTAAAAAAAAACTGCTTATTTTTGTGAATATTTAGTCTCATCCACTAAACAGTTTCATAACTCCTGAAACAGGAATGAAAACAGAAGCAACAAAGCATATTTAAACATGCATTTTTGTCCGGTATATAGGACTGTTTCCAAATCTCTCTCAGTCGATTTCAGTGTTTACCAGAAGGCTCTTCAGCAATCAATTGGATTATGAAAAAGTGTAACTGTAGCTACTTTGGAACAGGCTATTTGCTTGGATTATTGTTATCTAGTGAGATTACTTAAAAATACACTGGTGCAGAGATGGTAACAAATATTAATATAACTTAACTTTGTTGGTAGTAAGTTAATCTTTCTATTGCAAAAAAGGTTCTTTATGGTGGTTCTATTTACGTTGTTTTTCCAGAATATTAAAAATGTTCTTGTAATAAAATTGTTGTGCACTTAATTCATATACGCAAGCTAAAACTGACCATCTAAAGCCATGAAATCATGCTTTTGGAACATTGATTTTTAAGAATGTACCATTTAAACATGTATAAACAGAAAAGAAAACATATACTAATGTGATCTAGAAATGTAATATGATCATAACATCTAAAAATCTGAATCCATTTTGTTTTCATTGTGCCTATAGCATGATCTTAAAAGTCAATAGGTATAAATATCAATCTACAGGGCAGTTCAAAACGTTGTGGTGAACGATTATCTTTCCTTTTGCAACTATTTTCATCGCCGTTGTGTATTTTTGTGTCTCTTCAGCAGATCAGGCAAACACAGACAGGATATGATGGTACATGGCTGGTACACAGACTGCCGAGGTCATGACACGAGGGGTGGTGTTCACACTTCACCGGCGCCCTCGATTTTATCCGAGTCGCATACAATAGCAGGCCACTTAAGACAAATTGCAGTGGTTTGAAAATAACAGGGAGTTCAGACGGCTCGACGGCTGATCACAACAGGGCCCACCAAGTGACAAAAAGCTCTTTAATGCAGTCTTTTCTGAGGGCCCCTGTCAAGACCGTTCTATTCTAATCCTCTCATTTCAACGCTTTCCCACATGTTCGGTCCTCTGTTTTTACCTTGTACTCTTACTGTCACTCATCTCACTCCACACACACTTAATTGTTCTGACTCACTACACTTCCTCCCACAGTTTTTCGCACACAGGTTTATTGCACAACTTATGACATGCTATTGGCTGAACCACACCCTTGCTGAACAAGTGTCAACTCCGCTTTTTCACCGTGTGTATGTGTGTGGGGGTATGTGTGTGTGTGTCAAATGTCATAGAGCAGGAGAAGGGAGTGCGAGAGTGTGTTTGTGTACTCTTTATAAATCTTAAAAAGGCTGTGATTTAACAGACACCGAAGCACACTGCCAGTAACCGTTAGTGGAGCGGATCCAAGTCAACTGAAGTTCACATGCACAAGGAATTTCCTGCAGATTACATGGAGGTAACCAGGCCCTGATAGCGAGAGGAAAAACAACCCGGTGCCATAATAACCCTCTAATGGAGCACACGCGATATCATTAAATCACAGGGCAGCAAATAGAATGACCGTAATTGCCTCGTAGTCTCTTTCCAAAGAAGTCTGAGAAAGAGCATCATAGATATCTCATTAATCACAATCAAGATAACTATACTTACAGCGGAGGTGTGTAATTTTTGTAAAAATGCTTGGGGGAAGAAAACTGGGTTTAATACAGGCTATACTAAACCATTGTGTTAATTAGGACTTTTATTTTTCTTGTCCTTCACTTTGTTCACAAAAAGTACAAATCTGGGTAGCAGTGAATTACAATGGAATTGTAATGGAATTTTCTACATGTTATGTAGAAAATATGTTTGTAAATGTGTTTTTAGTTTGAAATCATAAGACAGTTTTGTATAAAGTTATACTGAATTGAACAATTACATAGCAATGGCAAAATTATGTCTAAAACCCTAAAAATCACTGTAAAAATTAAGGCGGCATCTTTAAAGCTCCAATAATACTTGCAATTAAACACTTGATGCAAGCACTTTTATTATTTTTTTTATAAAGAAAATAAGGAACTAGCCTAGCCAAAGTAATATTTGTGGTAAACAACATGATCTAATGAACCGAGACAACTATAAGTAACTATTTGTTGGCTTATTTCCAAAAGTATAAAGATACTGTCAAAACCTTTCTGAGCACCCCAACTAAATGGTCAAACAAAACCTACTTAACTAATAGTGTGGTTTGGGGACGAGACTACACATTTTGTCCACTAATGGAAGATGATGAAATTCTGCATGGTGACAGACATTGCACACTTCAGTTTTTAAGTGCCCTTCAAACACACTTGATTGGCTTTAAATGACAGTAAGCCAGTCCAACCACCAAGTAATTACATCACAATGTCTCTCTTTGGGTCAACTATAAGACCTCAGCATGATGTTTCCTCTCCATTTTATCATAATACACAAATCAACTTGCCAATAACTTGTTTGAGGAACATCTCAAAATTATTTAGGCATAGTCTATTTTCAACAAAAATCCTTCCTAAAAAATAAATAAACAAGAGTTTTGCCATTCATTTATACAACAACGGTGTTAAGGGAGCCTGAAAATACAACGTGAAGACATTTCTAACAAACTTCAAGTTTTTTTTTTTTTCAATAATATGGTGTAAACTACGCAACAAATTCAGTTTATAGGCTTGAGTGAGCACTTGACAACCAGAAATACAAAAGGACAAACTGAAGGACCTTATGTGTACAGTTGTAGTCTTTACAAATAGCATTGCCATCTATTAGCCTGGCATGCATAATACAGCAATTTAACTGTTTTCATAGATCTATGTAAATGGGGATCATTAAAAAAAAAACTAAACCAAATAAAAAGAAAAAATGTTTACACTCTTAGTACAGAAAACGTTTCACTTCTAGTGTTCTGCTCAAAACAGTCCCATCAAAATCCAATCAAAAATCTATTATTTATATCAAATCCCCTTCTGAATTTTTTGCTACTGTCTCACTGCAAATCTTAACCATAAGGAATGTTTTCTTTTTTACTTTTAAGATCTAACAGTCACTTGAAGCATGTTTATCCATCAGAGTAGAAATAAGACAAAGCCACATTGTGAGATGTAAAGTAATGAGAAATAAAATCCTTTTACTTTACTGTTTTTTCCAAAATGCGCTTTCATATCTCACAATTGCAAGAATTCGCTAACCTGCTAAACCAAACCTTCCACAACCCCATTATCAAACACTAAATCACTTGCACTATAGAAACCCGACACTCTTTCCACTCACATTCCTGCAATACAGTCTGAGAGACTTCAAAAAGACCAATCAAAGTTTATGCAAGGCATGTCGACAAAACTGTGAGCATGGCTCCAAAATCTACAGCGAGAGTAACTTGAGCAGTTCAGGCCAAGCGAGGTCTTGTATGCGCATAATTGGTGGCCTTACACTGGCTCTTTGTGTGGAGATTAAGGGGACATGAGGAGGGATTGGGCAGGCTGTGTCTGGACAAAGGATGGGAGTGGGTTGTGCAGTGGAGGATGGTGCAGTTTTACTGTTAGAGTGGCTGGGGGGTAGGGGACTCCCCCAACATGCTTTTAAGAGCTGCCGGTGAAAACAGATACGCCAGGACAGAACACAGAGAGGTAACAGAGGGCGACTTACAGAACCCCCAGCTGCGATGGGATTTCGTCCGAGAGACTAGCAGAAAGGCAGACCTTAAAACCCCAGTCTAGACTCGGCTTAACCCAACAGAAAAGAGGGGAATTCAGTAAAGGACAACATCAAAATCTCAATGCCAGTGTGAAGTTCCTATCATTCCATTCTTGTTCAGACAGGAAATGAAAACCATTGCGGGAAGACGTGAATGAAATCGTTGCCATTAAGAGTGCGCTTGGCTGATCATAGTCGGGCTCAGGGGAAGCCTTTAGTCAACACTGAAGCCGCAAACAACTTCACATTACTGGTATGGTGACTAAAGCCTGTACACATTTCACAACCTCTCCTTCACATGAGCACCAGCTTTCCATGTTGGGGTCAAAGTGAAGATTAAGAGCTCACAGGGTTTGTGGTTTAAACACTCAGAGGCAAATATTGCCCCCTGTGACACAAGCAGTCCTCTCATATCCATTACAAATGGACGACCCGAGCAGTGCTCGTCTCTCGGCATTATCTCTTGCTTCACCTCCTCTGGATAATGAAAGCCCATCATCCTCCTCTTCTAGCAGGATGCCAGGGGCTACTGAGAGCGGGCAGACTGAGAGAGTGCAGTTACCCAAGATGCATAGAGCTGAAATGAGATCCATTGAGCACCCAGACAGGGAGCTGATTAAGACATGCCGACGCCACCAGACAGGGAGCACGCACACGCACACACAGACATGCACTCTAAAACACACAACCAACTACACTCACAAAATCAATGCAGCGAAAGGAAGGGGAGCTTCTTCAGAACCCTTATGGTCAAATTACTCATCTGATCCAGAGGCACAAATTTCTCTTTCTCCCCTGAAAACATTCCATTTTTTTCTCTTTCAAAGTGCAGCAGCCTCAGAACATTTCATGCCATCAAAATAATGCAGTTCTGTCTGATAAATAAAAGAAATGCAGTAGTTGTAAAAAGACAAACTATTGTGCAAGTGTTTATAGTTGGTACATTTACAGCAGCAACTACTCCAGATTCTTCTGAGATTACTGATTTATCCTAGTTTGGTGCTGATTTTGAGAGCAGCTCAATCAATGGTATAAGAGCAGTTGTGCAACTTAAAATTATATTATATTAAAATACTTATAAAAAAAAATGATTTTATTTGAAATCTTTTGTAATGACGTCAGTTCAGCCCTCTAAATCTTTAATTGATCTAAATAATCCTTGCTGAAGGTATAACATTTTTAAAAGTCCACTCCAAAATTTTTATAAATAAAAGATTTTAAGCTTATACACTACACATTATGACGTTTAGCCAACATGACTTATCCAAGTCTCTGATGAGCCATGTGGTTGTCTGGGACTAGGAATTATACATGAAATAATTTATTTTGTTTGACCTGCATTTGGATCAAAATTTTAAATTGAATAATATTAGTCATTTTGTTTTAAAATTTAGACAGGGAAATGAACAAAAACGGAGATACTTCATTTAAACGTCATACTTGAAATACAGTGCACAACTCGCATGGTGCTTTCATAGTTTTTGAACATGTCTTGAACATGGTCTACTTTTCTACTATTGTGTACAGAAATAATGTTAATAAAAACAGGCTTATTATAAAGCAAATGACCTTCATTTAGAAGGAAATTAAAGACAATATTTTAAGTACAGAGTGGAAAAGAATCCATTTAGTTGTGCTATTTTAAAACAAGCACTATAATGTAGGTCACACAAAGGTCTGTCACTATGTAATCGGCACTGCCCGTCGGCCATTCGGGTCATTAGCAAGGTCATTAATGAAGCAGAGACCAGCTTCAGTCGCCTGTGACCGTGGACTCAACCCCAGCAGCCGGCCTCCCCAGACACACGCTCGCACGCACACACACTCCCCATGAACCCACATATCTTTCCGTGCTCTGATCTTATATACAAGCACACACATGCAAAATATGGCTTAATGTGCTCCCTTTCATTTCCATAACAGCACCTGGAGCCTCCTGCCATACAAGCTTCAAACGTCTCCTCCTTCCTGACTTCACAACACACATATTTATATGCATCAATGAAATGCTAGAATTGCAAAAGTAGAGAATTAACTCACTTTTTCCACCTTGGCGCTGCTGTTATGAGGGGTGGAACGCATTAATGGTCATTTCTTGTAAGCAACTGAGTCACTCGTAAAATGTATGTTTCAATGGGTCATTGTGTCATTCCAGGAGTGTTTTTCACCAAACGTAAATGTGGAAGAGCAGGGAGCACGATTCATAATACTTTGGTTTGGTCTGCGTATGTGAAGGGGAAAAGAATAATGTAAGAGAGAATGAAAGATGATGAAAGTGACGCACCCTGCCTCACGGCTGTCTGCCTTGCTCACGCTGCCCATATCACATTGCTGTTGTTTTCTCACACAGGCCTGAGAGAAGCGTCACATGGACATCTAGAAGCTCGAAGGCTCACAAGAAGCTAGTTTATCAAAAACAAACAAAGAACAGAATGCTTACTGAGCAACCAAGTAGTCTACTACAAGCCAAGAGCCTGGAAGCACTAAATCGGCTTCAGCCGCAGCAGTAGCACCTCAGCTCAGTCAAATAATTACCATAACATGGCCAAAGACACCAATCTGTTTCATTTCCACTAGTCTGTGTCCAACTACCGGCAGCTGTGCAAACCCATCACTGGCAGCCTGAAGGCGCCTCTCGCTCTACAATCCACTCTCTGTAGACTCGGACATTGAGCTGACCCAGTCAGACGTACTACAGGTGGGATCTGTCTGTTTAGCATTTCCTTCTAATCAGAGCATTTGGCAGCATTTTGTGCAACACAACCATTTGTGAACAGTGAATGCCATGCTTCTCGGAAAAAAAGAGATGAGTCACCAATTAGAAATCACAGATTGCTGAACTTTTTCAAATCATGGCCCCTGCTGTGTTGCATTTCATTACACAGCCTTCCTTCAAAGAAAAAAAACCCAACTTGAGTTATCATCACACTACAAGAAGGTGGCTCAGTTTTCATACTGAATTTCTTTTCAATATAGTCTAAGCAACATCACTCTGATTCACGCAGTTTTGTCCTTCCAGTGTTTTCAAGCACAAACTGTTATCGTGCTGTGC
Source organism: Danio choprae (assembly GCA_903798125.1). Taxonomy (NCBI): domain Eukaryota; kingdom Metazoa; phylum Chordata; class Actinopteri; order Cypriniformes; family Danionidae; genus Danio; species Danio choprae. The sequence goes on from CAIGQW010054382.1 coordinate 6,703,173, forward strand.
CATGCAACCACAGACATGTTTATTTGTGCTGTGGATGTAACCACCATCCGTTTGGCCATACAAAAGAAAGGCAGACTCCCTTGACAGGCCACTGAATAGGGCTCATTGCCCACATTTCCATTACAAAGGACCAGACTCCAAATCTGACTTGAGTCTGAACTTGCTCAATGACCAACTTCCCATCGTGGTCGCAGACACAAATGTACTTGCCAGGTTTATAAAACAACAAGAACCAGAAAAATCTGTAAATAAATGAAGCAATAAAAAAACGGCAATATTTTAGGCCTTATGGCTTGGCAACGGGGTCAACGAGGACAGTTTTTCATCAGACGAAATACACAATGCTGATTAATGTTAAACACCACCAGATTGTTTTGTAAACAGGGTACACCACAGCAAATGATGTACTGACAACAACATTTACGATATAATCTAACATAACTACAAACAAGGCCAGTCATTTTTAAATGAATCACTGGAATTCATGACAAGCTACATGTCACAACTAGCAATGGGAAGACCGACTTATTACCGTGAATTGGTTCTTTTAAACATTTTCTGAACCAAAAGTTGACAATCACAAAAACATCAGACATCTCGATGACAGTAATAAAGTGAGGGGAAAACAAAAACAAAAGATGTAGGCCATGTCCTTTTATAATTTAGTTTTAAAAATGTTTATGGTTAAGTATGGAGTCCAGCACATGATATACAGAATTTTTTTTAACATTACTACAAATGAAAAAGTTGATGATTCATTTTTAATCAATCATTGTTCATGTTCAAAAGCCATGAATCAATCCTTTTTTTATATTCCACATTCTGACAACAGATTTGGATTGGAAATTTAAAGGTAGGTTATGTACCTAATAAATGTAACGATGTGTATCTGAAATAAAGAGTTTATTAGCTTGGCCTGTGTGATTTCCTTTCATTAATTTGTCATTTTTAAAGTGATTTTCGCTGAACCGAATCCAGAAATGAATCTATTCGAAATGAATGCTTGTGAATCAGAAGTGCATTGGAATCAACACCTAAAATAAATTGTGCAAGATATAGTAGTTTGTTCCCTAAAAAGGAAAATGTGCTTTACAGTAAAATGTAGATAAATCTTAAGGGGTTTTAAGGGGGAAAAAAATGAATCCAATAGTTAATTCTTTCAGTAATTAACACACGCAATACTCTCATTTTGCGTATTTCTGGTGAATCACAAAACGAAACGACTCTCTTCTGTTCACGAACCAAAACCGATTCAACGGATTAATTGAAAAGGTTCGAATCAAATACAGGATTCGTTTCGGAACAGGATGAAACCGTATTCACAACATGCAAATTACCAGGTAAGGTTTAAGTTATTAAATATAAGTTTTGCGACATTTGACGTCAGGAAAGTCCTGGAAATATTGGAGGTTTGGCCATACGTGCTACAACTCACGTCAGGACTTATAGATTTAGTTTTGACCGAAATGTAATAGTAGTTGCAAACGTGAGGTAAACTTAAATCCATACATTTCACTAGCAAGGACCGCAGACTCTGTAAACAGGGGGGAAGTGTGTATATTAATAATTCAAACATGAATCTATTTGGCTAGATTTACAAGGGGGCAGCAAACACACTTGCGCGGTTAAATCCTAAAAAGATGCAACCTCGAAATAATCTATACAAAAAAATCAATATGGGATCAAGCCCACTAGAAAACGCAAATCTAATACCATGTGAACATGAAATAATTTAGGATACAGATGAGTAGTTTACAAACCCCAGACACAGCGCCATGATGAGCGCCAGGCTGCCCCGTCCAGCACAGCACAGCCTGGCCACGCTCTCTCTCCACACACCAGCAGCCTAGCAAATAAATAAATACACACACACACACACATACATACATACACACGATCACAAACACTCGACTCACCATCGCCGACCGCTAGTAATCCACACAGGGCGAGCAAGGCTACAGCAGTTCGACGTTGAGGCATGACTGCAACATTCCCATCTCTTAGCATTAATGCATTCGTTGTGTGTGATATTGACAAGCGAGCGAGACTTCCAACACAACCACAAACCGACCAACCATACACCGCCTGCCAGGCTCGGCTAGACAATAGTGGGTTAAAGGGGTGTGCCCAGCTTTAAAGGGGAGGGCTCCACGCTTGGGCTCCTTTGTTGTGGTGAAATGTCTCTTTACAAGGACTCATTTGTGAATTGGCCCGATGGTCCTGTCTGTAGTTGAGGTCTCGTCTGGAGTGTTGTTTATTTATGCAGTGTCATATTTTATGTTCCTGACATTTGGCTTGTGGCTTTAGTTGACGAAGTTAAGGCAATCAAAACTGATTCTTTAGCGCTGGGGAAAAGTAGGGTTGTATCAAGAAAATTATTTTGATTCTATTCATTTTCTTACAAAAGCTGTTTTTTTCCAGGGCTTTGACGTCACATTATTGCTCGATACAAAATAATGTTTCTTATATTTGTTATAAGCCATAATACAATTTAAAAATATATTGAATTCAGTTCAAAAAATGATTGATGTGAGATAAAGGTTGAAAAAACGGAGAAAAAAAGCTCCCAAACATTTTTGTCACATGTATAGTTCACATACTGATTCATTAACATTTTACATTGACGTATTTCTGGTGAATCAGACTTCCATACGATTACAAGAAGTCATTTTTCCCTAGCCTTTTAATGACAATGTTGTTCGACATTGCCAGACACCATCTTTGTGATTTCACTCACATTTATTGAATGCAGGAGCCATTACTGTGGCAAACTATTCATACCTTCTAATTAACTAATTTATTATTCAGTTTTTTAAGTTTTTATGATTATGTTTTATCTTACTGTAAAGCACAACATCACCACTGTTTTTGAAAAGTGCTATACAAATAAACCTTACCTTGTTGTCTGATGGAGTTGCAAAACATAGAAGCATTTAATTATGAAAATGATTAATTCAGATTTAAAAAAATCTTAAATACACTTACATTTAATTACACAAATGGTACATTAACTGTTTAAAGCAATTAATTACATTTATTTAAAAAAATTGTAGAAAGTATATATGGTTAAATTTACAATTTATAAGATAAGTGTTAAGCTTGTGATGAGAAAAGTACATTCAGATCATGGCAAAATCTTATGTAATTGTCTCCAAAGAAATGTTTGCTTCACATAAATGAACGATTTATCATATTTTTCCATTACATTATGTGTGTGAAAAAGTGATATGCATTTTTTGTTTGTATTTTTGGTAATGTCTTTCTAGTGGTCCCGCAGTCTGTGCTCACAGTTGTTAGCATTAATAAAGTGCCTCTGGAGCCAAAGTTACCTTTGTGAGCTGGACCCACATTGTGCGTTGTGTGTGATCTAAAGGAGCTTACAGAACCCCTGTGAGCAGCACAAAAACTATTCAGGACTCCCACTAACACCACGGCATGGGCTAAGCTTAAGACTCTCAAATAACAAATCACTGAATCAAAAAAAAAAAGAAAAAAGATCCTAACTTCATCTAGTATAAAAAAAAAAAGAAACTTCTTCTTGCTTCTGCCAGGACCTCAGGATGTTTACTTCCTCTAAATAGCAGAGCAGAGGCGAACTTGTGATTTTAATTTTCAGGAATAAAGAGACATTTGATGCACTCACTATTTGTCCTCTTAATGGCCACATGACATGAGGAGACTCAGTGCATTAAGCCTTATGGGCACATAAAGAAGTATGTAGAAGACTTAATCTAATTACGCTAAAATTCCTTTAAAAGCATAGGTCAAATACAAAGAGTTGTGGCCTGCATTAAACCTCTATTGTTGACATTAACCTCTTTTCCTTCACTAGACTAGATAGCAATATGGTCCCTGTCTGTCTATTGTCTATAAAGCGGGGTCATATCTGTCAATTATCAATCGACATATTTCAGCCAGGCGATTTTTCCCAAACAAAGTCGTGTGGAACGGGAGCAAAAATGTCACAGCTGATAGAAGGCCACCATTTCAGAGGAGTCTGGCTGACCAGAGCAAGGCATTGATACTTTACTCTGTGGCTGCTGTGCTATGTTAAAAATAACCCTCTCTCCGTCTGACCGGACAGGCAGAGTTGGGGAATTATCTCTGGCAAAGCCCCCTCTCACAGATGGATATAGTGAGGGCGCAGATATAGATAAACAGGCAGACAGAAATCAATGCCCATCCTCTCACTCCGCCATCCAGTCTGACAGCAAGACAAACACGACACTCTGAAGGGAAACTTTGGCTCAGGGAGAAAAAGAGCGAGATAAACATCTTAAAAATATCCATCAATCAGCGGAGCATCTGCTCCTTTGGCCTGCTCTGCGTGTCGGTGTGCGTAGGAAGGGATTTATACTGGAAAGACACCCATTTGGCAGTCTCATTTCTATGAATAAGATATGTGAGATATCCTTTTGCACCGGTAAATATAGGTCTGTCTGAAACATGATCATGAAGGATGCATTCAGTATTGTATCTGTGAAATGTTGTTCAAAAACACAGAGGTGTGTCTTGGTTGCTCCCGAGGGGCATCAGATCCATTCATGTCTCTTGTGTCGAACAACGATTTGAACAATTACAAGACTGCATTGCCTTGTAAGACAGGAGACATATTGTTTATGGTTTTATGAGAAATGGGTTGAGGCTAAATGAAATAGATCCCTTGTATCTCCTTTAGGACAGCTGAAGTGACGTTATATTCTTTAACCAGATCAGATTGTGCCACAGTTTGTTCAGATGAGACTGATAGAGAAAGAGGCAACAGGAACTCAATGTGACACTTTAGAGAGGGAAAATAATAATTAATGGTGCCCTCTAGTGGACAAAGCTTTTACCACTACATGGTAAAACTTTCAATCACCCATCTATCTGTAACACTTTAACACTGTATTATACTCATTAGTATGTATTATTTCTGCTTGGTTATTCACTTCACATCATATTTACATTATATCTGTATGTTCAACAATAATACATGTTCATTCATTATATTATTTGTAATTAATTCATTATTTTATTTCCCTCCAATAAAAATGTTCAAATAATATTTGATGGAGCCTCAGTTTCCATCAGAGAAAATCTGATACAACATCCTTTCTATTAAGCTTTATTAATAATAAAATACTATTCTCTGAGTGAAAAAAGACATTTTGTGCGCAAAACATTTTATACACATTTTTTGATTAGAATATTTCACAAAGCAAATATATTTAACATTTTCCTTACTTTGTAACAAAAAAGATATAGTACAGCCAATATTATTGTATTATTAATCTTGCGCTAAAAAAACTGTTTATAAAAGTGCACTATAATAATATTTTCTCTTTAATGATTACTTGGTGCAAGCTGTAATGCAGTTCTTGTACTTAAAATGCTGGTTCATTTCAAAGTCTTTCCTGGAACCAAAAACAAGCTAAAAGTGCAAAAAAGCTTGTGCCAAACTCTCTACATAACAGTCATGGTTAGGAAGTAAGACATTTCAGGAAATGCCGCAGTTAGGAAGTCCACAATAACCCACATCCTGTCTGAAAAAACCATCTCACTCTCACTATACCAACAAGAATTTAGTGGGTTTATCACTTTCAGTATCAAATGAGTCACTCTGTTGAAATATACAGGTCCTGGAAGAGCAGTCGCGTAGATATATTTGAGGAGAACCTTAACAGTACAGTCAACTTCCCACAGTGAACGAATGTCATGATAAAATATGTTCAGTGGAGCCTTAGGACAAGAAGCTGAAAGGCACAATAAAGAGTTTGAATGCACGAGTGAATATGTTATGTGCGTCTATTACAATTGAGTGTCTTTTGAAATGCATTGGTAGTATGTCTATTCTAGAGGTCCAGTTTAAGCTTGTCTATGTCGTAGTCATGGTCCTGGTCCAATTTGGAGAGGCTCTTTCGCACCCGCAGAGCAGTGAGTCGGGCTGAAGGGCTTTGGAACCAGCACTCTTTCATAATCTTTGCAATCGCAGACAGGATCTTCAAAAAATTCAGAAAGAAAATGATACAGAGATCATTTATTTGTCATTTATGATGCAAACTGTCAAATGTCAGTGTTTTTAGAATTATCTGAAGCATTCTTATATTACAAAGTTACTGGCAAGCAAACATTGCATTTGCAAATCACAAAAAATGTGCAAAATAACGTTTTTACAAAATCACTTTTTTTGTAGTTTACATGATAACATTACTATTTGAAACCTGTTTTGAAAGCTTTGTCTTTTCAGGCACCCAAAACATTATAGTCATGGTAATGATTAGCCAAACCCATAAAAAAATTTCAGTTTTAGTTTCAGCTTTAGAAAACTGTGTCATTATTGTCTCTGTGTAAACTATAAAAATGGGATCTTTTGTAAATTGTGACATCAGATACTTGACATCCCAATGAAAAAAACTTTACAGGAGTGTGTTTGTGCTACTGTACACAAAACAAATAGCTTGCATATGTGGGTAGATGTATTGACCTTATTCCTTTCCTTCGCGTACGAGCAGGTGCAGCCTATGGAACCTAATTGTCTCGAGACTTCTGCTTGGTCTCATTCATTTCCATTGATTTTTGACCGTAAAAAACATCTTGTTATGCTTCTTGATGTGGCAAACTGGTATTTCTTATTATATTGTTTTTATTTTTTATGTCTACTTGCTTTTATTTGTAGAACGAGTAGTTTGACTCTTTATTGTTGTTTCCTATTCCTAGTCATTTTCCCCATAGGCAAATGAATTGCAAGTTTCAAATGTCCAAAAAAAAAAACTACAAACCCGTATTGCTGAATGAGGTGAATAGTGTTTCTTTAAAAACTGATATCATCATTTATTGTTAGCGTTTAATGTGGATCAATTTGACACTGATATTGTTTGTATTGTTGTATAATGTTTTAAAAATGCAAAGGAAAAATGTTTTCCATTTGAAGTACATTATTGTGTAAACGTACCACCAGTGCAATGCATATGGATTTTTGTTCTCTCGACAATGCAGTTTTGACACAGTATTACTTATTTTTCTGAAAACATGCTACGCTACAGTATACAGTGCCTACAGTTATAGTAACAATAACTGACACAAAAGAAATTACCTATAGATTTCACTGCATTTCTGCTTCAATTGCAAATCAGACACAGAACAATGGGATTTTGTGTCAATCTGTCTGGTTAGCTGGGAAAAATGTGTCAGATCGTATTTGTCTTAAAAAAAAAAAAACCCTGTTAGTTTTTTGGCTTAGTGCTCATAACAGATACACTGTAGGAGGGAGTGTGTGTATGTGGCAGACATAAAAGAGTCTAATATGGCAAAACAGTTTCAGCAAGAGATACGGACTCAAAGGGAGAATTATTGTCAAGAAGCAACAAGCAACAAATCTAGCAACTAGCCTGGAAGTCTACTACTCCTACCAGGCTCCTGCTTTCTTCTATCTAGATTGTGGCATTAAGCAAGACAAATGGACATTTCCATCCATTTTCTGTTGCATATGCAATAATTATGCTCTCTACAGCAAACTTAAAATTAAAGTGCCACTAGATTATTCCAAGTGACATCATAGTCTGACAAGATATTTTGTAGTACAATTATTTAATGCTTTTAAATAATTGCTCCCGATTGCAGCTGTCAAAGCAAAGCCTTGTGCAGAGTTTGAATCGAATCCAAGTCTTCTTAGTCATTGAGTCTGTATCTCTGGTATGCTTGAGTATCTCACCGGATGAGAGTGTAGTCGATTGTGGAGACTGGGCCTGTGCTGGTCCACACACACCACTTTCTTCATCTCCTCGAAACTGGGGTCAGAGGGCACCATGTCAAAGAACGGCGGCCTGTACTCCTCCACGATTCCTAAGAAAGCCACAAATTTAATGCATTTTTATGGTTGCTTTTGTCATCTTTTGCTGACTACATTGCATGTGAATTTTTACTGACAAAAAATGCAGATGTGAGCAGAGACTGAAAGTCTGTTCCGACCATATCTATAAAACTGTGGTTTGGGCGTTGAGGGAGGTTGGCAGTACTAATACTTCTGTGGGAGGATGACTGGAAATTGTCCAGGGAGACTAGGAGCATATGGCTGCTGACATTATGGGGGGAAAAAACTACAGCAGGATCAGTTAAAAAAGCTTGTCTTTTGCATTTTTCAGACTTAAATGTTTTAATTATTATTATCATCATTATTAAATTATTATTTAAGCTTATATAAGGTGTATATGCACACACTGCTCTTCAAAAAGATTGTGGTCAGTAGGTTTCCATTATAGGAATTAATATTTTTACTCTGCAAGGAGAAAATTGATCAAAAGGAGCAGTGAAAACATGTTTAATGTATATATGAATTCCATTTAAAAATAAATTATTATTTTAAACTTCTTATCCATCACAGAATCCTGAATAAAATGCATCACATTTTACCAAAAAAATATTAAGCATACAATAAAGAGAAACAAATAAGCACCAAATCTGCATATTAGAATGATTTCTAAAGCATCTAAATCGGTTACGATGCTGACAATTCAGCTTTACTATCACAAGAATAAATTACATCTTAAACTATATTAACATTAATTTAAAACTAATAAAATCTCACAATATTACAATGTAACAGTATTTACTGAATTTTGATTAAATACATGCGTCTTAAAAGAGAATGAGACTGACTGAACCCAATTATAAACTGCAGTGCATGTGTATTTATGTATGTATGTCCACGTACATGTTTAAAGCAACTCAGAACTTATGTAAAGATACATGCACATAAGTTATTTATAAAGGTTGTTTAAATGCATTTTAAATGTAGGAGTGTGTGTGAGAGAGAGAAAAAAAGAGAGAACAGGCGCATCTGGACTATATGAGCAGGAGTGTTGACACCAGATAAGATTGTTTATAATTATTGGGCCGCTAATCGTGGGTGGATAGGGAGGGAGATGTAGACATGCAGAAAAAAACTCAGGGAGAGACTGAGGAGGGGGACGTAAGTAAAAAAACTTTTGATAAAAAAATCACATCTATCAGCATGGTGAAAATCGTTGCTTAGCAACAAAAAACTGAAAGTTAGTTACAATGGTAAGATCCTGCAGTCACTGTGCTTTTCACTGCAATGTGGAATGAAACATTAAAGGGCTATATGTACGAATTTGGCGTGTACTTGTAGTTTTAAATTCCCAATGTGTAAACGGCTTGCAAAGAAAGAGATTAATTGAACTGTACTGTTTGAGACATAATTCATTCCAAGTCACAAGAGCACAGAATATGGGGTGGTGCCAGCAAATAAAGTTGAATAATTCTTTTATCTTACCATTTACAATAGTCCGACGAGTTATCTCCCACAAGACGAGACCCAGGGCCCAGATGTCAGTTTGTTTATAGGACTCAAAAACATCAACACGAATAGTCTCATCCAAAACCTCTGGTGCCATGTATCGCTTGGTTCCCACTCTCGGGTTGGTTCCCACATCCAGATAGTCGTTAGACTGAGAGTGAATGACAGCCAGGCCTAAGAGATTACACAAACGTTATAGTTGAAGCTTTATAACATATTCACATTATTGCTTATTGACATCATTGCTTGTTGTTGACATCAGACATTTCATCCCATTTAAGTAAATACTTAGAAAAATTAAAAATAGACTGACAAACTCCGCTTCCTGTTACGGTGTTCTAAATGGTTGTCAGGGTGTTGCATATATGGTTGCTAAGGGGTTTTAGCTTGTTCTTTTGTAGTTGCAAAGGTGTAGGGTGGTTGCTACAGTGTTTCAAGCGGTTGTTTAGCTGTTCAGATTCCTTTGGTTTAAGGCAGTTGCTACAGGGTTTTAGGTGGTGGTCAAGGGGTTGCTACTTGGTTGTTAAGGTATTTTAAGAGTTTTTTCGCATGTTCTTATACAGTTGCAAAGATTTAAGGTGGTTACTACAGTGTTTTACATGGTTGTCTGGGTGTTGCTATATAGTTGCTAAGGTGTTTTGTGTGTTTTAATACATTCTTATGTTCTAGTATATTATTATATTCTTATGCAAAGGTGTAATTGGTTGCTACAGTGTTTCAGGTGGTTGTCATAAATGTGTTAAGGTGCTTGTAAGCAGGTTGCTAAGGTGTGTCTCAGGTGTTTAGTGTTGCAAAATGTTTTCATGGGTTTCAATGGACTTTGGATGAAGTTATTAGGTGGTAAGGTGTTGCTTAAGAGTTTTAGTCTGTGTTATTTAGTTGCTAAGGTGCTCTGGCCATTGTTAGGTGGCAAATATTTGTGAATGCCTGGGTAATGTGGGTGCCAGGTGTTCTTTTGGTTGCTATGGTATTCTTGGTGGTTGCTAGGTGATTACCAGGGTTTAAAGCCTCTGTGATATTCTGGTAATCAGAACACTTCTCCTAAATAAACCAAACAATATGAGCTTTCTCATTGTGGAATGAGCTGTGCACCAAACTCTAATTAGACTCATCTATTTTTGTCTTGCTTCCTTACCCAGGTCTGCAATGCAGCACTGGCCATTTCTCTTCACCAGAATGTTGCGACTCTTTAGGTCTCTGTGTGCGATGGCTGGTTTGCCTTGTGTGCTGAGGATCTCTGTGTGGAGGTGCACAAGGCCGCTGGCGATGGACAGGCACATGCGCAGACAGCCCTCCGGGTCCAGCGTGCTGTACTGCAGGAAGTCATAGAGGGAGCCCAACTCGTGGAAGTGTGTGACCAGCCACAGTTGAGTGCTGGAGTTTTTAGACGTCATGTCTGATGCTATGAAGCCTGATGGACAGAGAACACGTGTAAGTAAGAAATATAAAATTTTAAGTCAAACATTGTGTAAATCCCTCTCATTAGAAAAGCAATGTTTGGCTATGTCAGAACATATTATGGCTGCAGCAGTACACACAGAATGGTCCCTTCCCACACGAGCAGTAAAAAATGCAGTGTGGGTGGAACTTACCCAAAATGTTTTCATGCCTTAGTTGGACCGTGTTGTAGATTTCAGTCTCTCGAAACCAAGACTGTTCATCACGAGAGGAGAAAATCTTGACAGCCACACTCTCTCCCATCCAGGTGCCTCTCCATACCTCGCCATAACGGCCTTTACCTAGCAGAAAAATTCAGAGCAAAAAGTTACATTGAAATTAGATGCATATCATAATAGTAAGGTATAGCCATGATGACTTATTTTTTTCTGAATTTTATACAGTAATACAGTATACAGTAATAATTAGGTATTGGAGCAGGACACATCTGAACCCTCAGCTTCACTTTGTATTTTTTTCATCCTCTGCCTATGCAGCCTTGTGTAATGAGATCGGTTTCACTCACCAACACACTCAATCAAAGAGATCTGTCGCGCCATGGTCCTCTGTACCAGATAGGGCAGACCGGTGCCACTGCCCGACGTACAAAACTCATCAAAGATATCCTAAAGATGACAATTATGCATATATGAGAATAACTTTAGTTAAACTGTAAACAATCGATGAAGTGTTTTTAAAAACGCAGTACAATCTTCTCACCACCATATATTGGATAAAATATTAAGTCGTTTTTTAATACATACATACATACTATGGACTATTTGTAGCAAATCCTTTATTATTTGAAATGATTTGTTTTTGGTTCTTTTGAATGGAGGTCCCACAAACTGGAAACCCTAAAACTCATAATTTGAAACGGTCACACAATTAGTTATTTTACTTAAAGTGAGTAAACCCACTGCCTTAAAAGTGACAAGTTGACTTTACAAAAAAGTGAGTAAACCTGTAAACCCGTTAAATGTTAGAACAATGTGGAACTGATAAGTTGACTTAATGGCTTAATTTTATATTAATCATGGGTTTACTCATATTTTTTAGCAACATCAAATGATTGCTTTAAAAGCAACAAATTTACACATTTGAAAAAGTAAAGTCAACTAAAGTAAAGTCGACGCGGTGGCGCAGTGGTTAGCACAATTGCCTCACAGCAAGAAGGTCGCTGGTTCAAGCCTCGGCTGGGTCAGTTGACATTTCTGTGTGGAGTTTGCATGTTCTCCCCATGTTCGCGTGGGTTTCCTCCGGGTGCTCCGGTTTCCCCCACAAGTCCAAAGACTTGCGCTATAGGTGAATTGGGTAAGGAAAATTGTCCGTAGTGTATGTGTGGGAATGAGTGTGTATGGATGTTTCCCAGTGATGGGTTGCGGCTGGAAGGGCATCCGCTGCGTAAAACATATGCTGGATAAGTTGGCGGTTCATTCTGCTGTGGCGACCCCAGATTAATAAAGGGACTAAGCCGAAAAGAAAATGAATGAGTGAATGAACTAATCTCTTTTACAGTGCACATGCAGAAAAATGTGGATATTATATTGAGACTTCAGAAAACAATAGTAGAAAGTAGAAAATTATTAATTTTGTCAATTAATAATTAAATTTGAGTCATTTGAACAGTCTATCAGCAATGATTGATTTTTTCCTACTCAAATTATGAATAAACTGAGCATAATGTAGCCAGTCAAAAGCTGTGATTGTCATAGAGTACAGTAGTGTTTTACCCCGTATGTGGGGTCTCCTCCACTCGGGACTTTGAGCATGGTGGTTTCATGCTCAACTGGATGGCAGTGTTGACGTCTTGTACGCAGCCATAACACAAGTCCACAAGCTGCCATGGCCATCACCAACAACACCAGCAGTGGCACTCCAACCAGCAGAATCACTCTGATGGGCTTCTCCACTGCATCTTAAAATAATTTTTGGTAAATGCAAAACATTTTTTAAATATATATTTGGAAATGTATAACAATATTTTAATAGTGCTAATTTGTTACACAAATTCTTTAAAATATATTTCTGTTCAACATAAGAACAGATTAGGAACAAATAATGATAACAGAATTTTAATTTTAAAGGGGTGAACTGAGACTTTAAATATGTATAATTAACTTGCAAAACACCAATATAACACTAGGAGGCAGGAGAAAGCAACCTTCTACAGATGCATCATGTCAGGTCAAAACAAGGCAACAGGCTCTTTCATTTGAGTTATATATAGTATATTAACAACTCACGAGTAAGTGAGCTCAAATTTAAATGTCTGACCTGGTTTTTCAGGCATAGTGAGGTTTGCATTGCAGTGATGTGTGTAGCAGCATTTGGTATAAACTCCAGGTATAGCAGGTACATAGCACTGCTCGGCAGTCTGAAAACAGCCCCTGACGACCCGCTCGTGGACCGAAGTGTAGAAGCAGATATGACCCCAGCAGCTGTTGTTTTCACACAAGTTTGTGTTCTCACAACTGCACTGTAAACTGCTTTCATCTGTCAACAAAAAATATAATGTGTAACTAATAGTATAGTATTTCAGTTAGGATAGAGGAAGGATAGATTGATTGATTGATCGATCAATAGTACTACAGTAACAAGAGACAATTGGAGGGTTAGATGGATGGATAACTCAATATTAGACAGAATGAATAGATGGATTAAATGATAGAATGGGTCGTTAGTGTAAAGATCTACATTTTTAAAATTTATTTATTGCTTAAAACTGTAATAAATTAAATCGAAATATATATATCTTTTTAGGTGTAGTAGTCATTTTTAATGCATCAATCCTGTCATTAGCACAATGTTGCTTCAGATGCAAAGACTTGATCAGTGAACTGTCACTTTTTCATGCCACAATCCTTACATAGGTATTGAAATGGTTTTGTCTGCCACTGTTTTTCCATCCTCATTCCCAGCATCAATATTTTAAGGGGAAGCTAATGTGCTCCTATACTTTTGACTTGACTCATGCAGCTTTTCAAGTCCTGCTCCTCCAATGAAGCCTAATTCACACTTCATGACTTTTAACATCGGCAGGTCACTGCGCCGACTTGACTTTGTTTCTTTAAATCATTGTGCTGTTCATACTAAGCGACAAGACAATCCACAAGACAGGTGTCATACACTACACTATCTGACTACTACTCTTTCACCCAAGAGCTATGTCCAGCTCTCAAACCACAGTCAATAAAATGTTGAGGGCGGAGTCTTCAGAAAGAGCTGAACACTATTGGCTGCTTGTGTGATGATGACGTTACTGACACAAAGCATTTGAAATCTTCCTGAAAGTGTTCAAGGGAGCATTTGAAAGCATTGTCAATCAGCTGATCTGTCAGCGAATTGATTGTTCAGCTAAAACATGTGGCTTTAAAATGCTCTTGTGTCCATGTAAATGCAGGTTGAATCGAGTGCATCAATGACTATTCTGGCAAATCACAGACATTTCTGTTGAGCTCCTGAACACAACGGCCATTCAGCTCATGACTTGCTCTCTCATCGGCTGCTGCTCGTCACTACATCTGACCCCACATGGGGTCGAGTCGCCTGATTGGTCTGGGAATATTGGGATATATAGCATGGTAGATACTGGATTTTCATCTGCGAGGTGTCGGCGAGTGAGCGAGTGACCTGTATGGTAGTTCACACATAAAGACTGCTCAGTGCCAGGTACCCGCAGATTTTTCCCCAATCACTGCCCAATCTGTCAGGCTCAAATTGGGCCTAATATCCTGTAGTGTAAATTAGGCATAAAATGCATAAACATGCCCCATTCACATGAACACATTACTACATTCCCCATAAAGTCATTATGATACAACATAAAAAGAAATATTGAAAAACTGGGTTTCACTTTGTGATTGTTCCTATCCATGAGTCGTGATCTAAACAGATTGATGTGCACTCACCATTCTTTTGAGTAGAAGTCTCCATAAGATGATCTGAAAAAAAATGATTTGCAATTGTAAAAAGATGTCAAAATGAGCAGGAAGACTTCCTTCCTCTGTCTTTTTGTTTACTCAGGAAAAACATATATGTCTTTCATGCAGTGCACAGACATTCACACACATATAAATACTTCTGTGACCTCAATTTTGTAACTTTACCTGCAGTTGTAGCGTAGCTTCCAGAATACACCAAAACAAACAGTACAACGAGCATCACTGAAGCCTTCATGTCTAGGAAAGAGGGAATATATAATGAGAGAGAGAGACTTGGCAGAAAGCATTTTAACGCATTTCCAGCTCCTTTTGTTTAGTCATATGTGCATATCCCATGGTGGCTTGTGCCATCGTTTGCTAATCGCCTGTGACCACTCAATTCTTGAAACCATATAATGGCGCAATCAATGACATGTAGTGTTGGAATCTTAATGGAGAAAAGCTCAATAACCCCTGTCTGCACCAAAGGAAGTCACAGATGCAGAGGGTCCAGTCAGTCTGTCTGTGCTGCAATTACAGTCGGAGAGGGTGGGAGAGACTTTAGTGGAGGCCTCGCTCTCCTCTGCGCGGCTGGTCCTTGCAGACACTCTGGCTGCTGCACACACAGAGTAAATATTGATGGCTATACTTCCTGCCATTCAGAGGCCGCACCCGGCTAGCCGTCCAGATACTCTGGATTGCTTGTTCCTTTAGGCCTGGAAGTTGGCTGGTCACGCAAGCAACATGGCTGAGTGAAATTAAAGGATGGAAAATCTGCATGTTGAAACATTGGCCTTGTCTCCAGGCTGCTTTCAAGAAGCAATGGGTACCCTCCTTTGTTACGTATACTTATAAATTAGGATTTATTTCAAATAGTTTGATTATTATATTATAAACACTAGATTCATATTCAAGGGACATCAAAATTTCTTAAATTATAGAAAATAAATTTAGTTTTATATAAAGCTATCCTAACAAAACAAGCGTTTTTAAGCATATTTCATACTCCATTCTGAAACAGAATAAAAAAAATTGGATTATCAGATACATCACGGTTATTGGCGTTAAACTGGCTCCTGGTGGTAATTTCCTTACTAGTATGAGAAACCTTCATTTTGCCAACTTTACAGTTTTCACTGATTTTGCAAGACAGTGAGCCATTCTCAAATGACTGAAACACCCCGATAGCCAAAAAGTCAAAGGGACGACCCTTTCTGCCATAGCAAGAGAAGCTGATACATCAAATCTGTAATTAGTCAAATATTTCTAGAATATTGTTTGTAATCTTTGTAAACTTCACAATGTCACTAACTCAATCAAGTCCGCAAAAATTTCTTTCCAGTTTAGCACTGAACAGATTAAGGATCTGTATTTGTATATAGTACCTCACTTCTACTCATTCTACTCACAGTCACCTTTAGAATTTTATGTTCAAAATCATTTTTGTGCTATAAATCATTGCTGTTCATTACTTTTGATTAATATAAAGATATTTAAAATAAAACAAGGAAATCAGTTTGCAGATCTTTGCTTGCATTCATACATTTTTAAATGTGACTTAAGTGTCCAAAACAGTTCAAAAGTATAGTTCGAAAACAGAACGTTTTCATATGACCCCAACACTGTAATTAAAGTAGGCATACTATATACTTATGTGAGGTCATGGAAAAACAGAGTCAGCCATGATGCTTTGCAACAGATAATTAGAGCCAGAGTTTGTGTGTATGAGTTGAAGATTTTTTTTTTTTAAATGTCCATGGTAATATGGCCACATGAGAAGTTTCCCAATATGTTTTGAATGTTTAATATTTTTAATCTGACAACTATTTGTTACAATATCTACAATACATTTGATAAAAATGAATGGTGATGCAAGTCTAAACAAACAAGATAGTTAAATGAAAATGATGATGGCAATTGCCTGATATAGAAACACATACAGCAAAATTCCGAGAGGAGTCACATTGTCTGTGTACAAGTCTTTTAAATACTTAATTTAAGCCCAGCACAGGTGGGTCAGTGTAAACATCTCTGTCACGTACACTTGGTTCACAAAAATGGGTAATTGCTGGGCCCTCTGGGCCACATTTAAGACGGAAAACAACCCCACCCTTTAGAAATGCTCTTCTCTCTGGGTATGTTGATCTTTATTTCTAAGCTGCCAGGATGTTTCTCAAATCAGATAGTGTCCATCTTGAATCAAAGCCTAAAGTGAACATGATGAAATGAGATTCCTGTTTCGATGACCTGCTTGTCAGCATTCTCTCCAACAGCAGTCAGCAGACTCATGAGAACTAAACTAACAGTGCACTTTCTCAGGACTGAGTCACTAAAATAGAATAAACCCCATTTGTTTTTTTACATTCAGATTTACATTTTTCCTCAGATCTAACTTTTAGTGTAAAATGACCATTCTTTTAAATTGGTTCTGTAATATAACAAAATACATTTTAAGAGTTCAGAACATTTCCTATAGTGTCTCAAATGAAATGCTCAATAAAAGAATGATCAAATTCCAATTTAAAATGTTGTTAGTATGTTTCTCTGCAGGATATGCTAAAGTCCCAATAGTATTTTATATCAGCTGCCCATAATGGCTTATATTGTTAAAAATCATGAGTTTGAATCAGGATTTTGAAATAGGGGGAATTTTAGCATTCACCAGCCTATCTCTGGCTCCATCTTGCAGCTGTAGGAACTTGCCTGTTTTGAATGCAGTTAAAAAGAAGTGGTATGCCTCAGTGTATTCGTAAGCACCAGCATTTCACAGTTACAGAGATAAATGAACTGACCTCACGGCTCATGATAACTAGATGTGGGCTTTGTTCAGGGCTCTGTTTGCATCAGTGACTGCAAGGATTCTTGTAAAACATGGCTTGCAATGATGCCTAAACAGGACATTAGTATTTATTTATTCTGCAGTTTTGTAATGGTTAATTGTAATACTAAAGCAGTCTGAAATATAACGAGTATAGTACCATCATTGTATGAAAGCATTCATCTTCATTTCTCATGGCAACAGAATATGTGGTAACACATGACAAATAACTGAAGTTATGTAATCGGATTACTTTTTAAAGTAACTAAAGTAAGCAATTACTTTTTAATTTCCAAGAATCTTTTTTTTAAAAGTAATCCTAGTTACTTTTTCTAGTTTATTGACTGACAGCTCTCCTGTCCCTGTGTTGAGAGAAATCAGGAGGTGCAGAGGTGTTGTGCACAGTATGTAAACAAGATACTTAACTGTAGTTCTGAACTAAATGTAAACATGCATTTACTCATTGCAGTTGCCCGAAAAAAAGTAAAAAATCTCTTAAAAAGTATAAAAACTATGAAATGCAAACTTGAACTTTTCTTTATTATGCATCCTATTCTTCATGTAATACATGGATTTACTTTCCTTCAACCCGAGGTTTATTCACTTCACACTTTACTTTAGGTGTAAAAGGCCCTTTATTTGTGAAAATATAAGTTTTATTATATTATTACAAACAAGCAAGTCCTGCAGTCCAGATGAAAAAGTCATGCAAAAGTAAGCAACATAACACATTAATTTCCTTAAAAAGTAACATGTAAAAGTTACTCATTTAGTTACTTTTAAGTAATACAAGATCGTAATGCATTACTTTTAATAGTAACTTTCACCGGACATATGTATGTATATGTATTTATAGGCAAGACATTTACAACATATGTAGGAATATAATGATATGAAATGGATAAAACAAATAAAGCAATGTATTTCAGCATTTTGTGATTCTCTTTTTCTTAAAATAAAGAATTTGCTGCTAAATCCCAGATTGCCCATTTATAATGTAAAAGCTATCACAAACCATTCAACTCTATCAAATATTACTTAAATCATCACCAAAACCTTTATTTAACACGTTATCAACACTTCTTTTAAAACAGTATTCACTTTCATTTAAAATAAATTCTCGAATTACGCCTCATTCGCCACAAGAGCAATTACAAAGAGATTAAAAAGAGATTAGAAAACACGATGGGTATTTACCTGGTTTTCGTTTTGCTTTCACTCACGAATCAAGTGGATCAATCTTCATCTGTTTGTAAAACTCGTTTCTCATTACTCAAACATAGAAGTATAATCTCATAACGGCGGCTATAGTGAAATCAGCTGCGCAAGTCATATCCAGATGTGTTGGATCCTTAACTTTTCCCACATCCCGACGTTCTCGGCGTAAACTAAAGTTAAACTTTTTAGAGTTCCGTTTTCATCCACTCACAAACCGATCGGTCTTGTTTTCCCAAGCGAAATATTGCGTAGATCGCCGTAACGGTGAACATATCGAGTCGTGGTATATATATCTCCAGTCAAATCTCGAGCTGATAAACCGAAAACAAGAAACTGCTTCTCGGAGAAGGAACAGTCTTCTTCCGCTTAGAAATAAACATTCCCAGATCAGCCCATGACGACTCCATCTCGATAAGTGCAAAGCAAACTTTGAGCAATGTTCCTGATTTAGGGGTTAGATTACAGATTTTAAAATATACAGTTTTGTCCCACCTCTCATTGTCTAAGCCGGGGTTCACTAGGAATGCGCTCTCATAGCTGTTTTCCTGTTGCTGCAAGACCTTTCATTTTTTCCACGTCTGTTTTTTTCCCTCATAGCTGGTTGCATATGAATGGGACTTCATAGAGGATCCGTGTGCCGTCTGAACACATCACATTTCAAAAGTGATCTTCATTAGGCCATCTCCTTTTGTGAGCTTCTATCGAAATGAGCCAAATATGAAACCAAAGTTTGCCACCTGGCAATAATACGGTCATGCAATCTTTTATTTATTTTATCTTTTTGTTGTGTAGGTTTAATCTTAAAGATCTGCACCAATAACCAAAGGTTTTGTTTGAACCTGTGTCAGGTGAGGGAAGTTTTGGCTCTTTTCTGTATATTCTGGAAAAGCTTGCATTTGTTAATATTTAGCAGTAGGGTAACTAAAATTTACTCTTAATGCTTTAAATATTTACACTTGTCATACAGTTTAAAAGAGGCCTCACGGTGGCGCAGTGGGTAGCACGATCGCCTCACAGCAAGAAGGTCGCTTGAGCCTCGGCTGGGTCAGTTGGCATTTCTGTGTGGAGTTTGCATGTTCTCCCCGTGTTCGCGTGGGTTTCCTCCGGGTGCTCCGGTTTCCCCCACAGTCCAAAGACATGCGGTACAGGTGAATTGGGTAAGCTAAAATTGTCCGTAGTGTATGTGTGTACATGAGTGTGTGTGGATCTTTCCCAGTGATGGGTTGCAGCTGGAAGGGCATCCGCTGCGTAAAACATATGCTGGATAAGTTGGCGGTTCATTCCGCTGTGGCGACCCCAGATTAATAAAGGGACTAAGCCGAAAAGAAAATGAATGAATGAATGCAATTTAAAAAAGCCTCTCATGCCATCAAGGCTGCATTTGTTGAAAAAAACAACAACAAAAACAGGCCTAATATGAAGTATATGATTACAATTTAATATAAGAACATGTATAACTCCTACTTGTTTTAAAACAGATTTTTTTGTGATTGAAAAGCTGAACTTAGTTATTTTCAGACACAAACCTTCAGAAGTCATGAAGTCATTGTAAAGGTTAAAAATGGCACCTTTTTGTCATTAACAGCAAGAAAATAGAAGTAACAGAAAATAACAAGAAATATAAATCTTCTATGACATTATTATTATTTCTATAACCATCACTTTTAATATGTTTTATTCATTTGGGCTGAGTAAAAAAAGAGTTTTAACATAATATGACAAAATTACAGTCAAAATGACCAAATTTCAACATAACAAATAACAGAAGTGAATCACAAAACTGAATGTGAATGTCTTTATTCAGACCTTAAAAATGCAAATAATAATTTACAAAACACAGATGTTGGTTTATTTGATGGGAAACAGTTGGTTTATTTGATGGGACAGTGCTGAATGCAGGGCAACCGGACGTTATGTTATAGTGACATCTCCCTCTAAAGCTTAAAACCTCCCTTATGCTCCAATTGAAAGCAAAGATCAATCTCAGTTAGCTAAGATAACAGCTCTTACAGATATGATGGAAACAAAAATCCCATCTTTCGTTCACTGCAAAATAATCACAAAGAAAAATATTAACTTAGGCTGGATTCGTTGTATTACTCATTAGACAAGAGAAAATGTTCCTCCAGGTTTTCCCTTTTCAGTCTGCTTTCTTGGCTGGTGTTTACAAATGTTCACAAACAGATCAGAGAAGGAGAACTGTTATTTATTTTTCTTCTATGATATGTGAAAATTTGAGGTCTGTGTTTTTTTAAACTTCTACTAACAGCAACAAATGATGGAAACCCCTTTCTTTTTTTAATGAAACGACAACAAATCCTGCTTTTAAAGATTTAAATAAACAGTTGATTTTTATATTAAATATTTAAGCTTTTATATTACAAAATCTTAAATATGTCAAAAAACATTATTAATGTATTTATTGTATTTTTATATTAAATTTAATGCATCCTTAGTTATATTAAAATAGTGTTCTCAAATATTTTAATAATTATTTAATATATTATACCAAATGACCCCCCCATGTCGGTTATTACAACTGATGGGAAAAAAATCTGAAAACTTTTGTAATGTACAGTTAACATTTTAAAACACTCTATTTTAAAAAGTTAAATAAAATGCCTTAGTGACCTTAAATATTAGTATAAATTATTTGTAGCAAATTGAAAACTCCACATTTTTACCACTTTATTTGTACCACCATTAAAACAATATTTTATTTTAATTTTAGCTAAAATGTTACAGTTTCTAAAAAAAATATAGAAAGCCTACTGGCCTACTATAGATGATGTATTGTTTAACAAATCTGAAAGTTGTCATTGGAGATGTGTTAGTCTTTTTCCAACTGCAGCGTGTAAAACAACTTTGGAGACGTCGGGAGACCATTTTGTCTAATTTGGAAGTGATTGAAATGTTGTCATTTGCTATTGGGCTATTTTATATGATTGACAATGTTGCCTGCTTTTTTGCAAGCAAACATATCATCACTGAAGAGATATTGTTCCAAGAGGGAACTTATTTTGATAAAAAAAAAAACTATAACAGCATAAAAACAAGCTTTTCTTTCCTTCAGGTTAACTGAAACATGCCACATATCCCGAAATAGGTCTGTTACTAACTCACAGTGATTTCACATATATGCTGCAAATTTAAGAAAGAAAATCAGCTTCATCAGTTTATTTATACATATTACAATTCTGCACTCAGCTTGTTATTTTGGTTTACATGTCTTGACCTCACTTCACGTCAAGGCAAATACTCAGTTACGTAAGGATGGCACAATGAGTGGATTAATTTCCAAGTGCCCTGCTTTGTGACCTCACTACTCCAATTATAGCCTTGCCTTAAGCTCAGTGATTTAAAGGTTTAAAACTTCCAGCAATCCCATCAAAACAGTGTGGAATAAGATGTCATCAATAGGTGGATTTAAACTTTATTGAATTAAGACTTATATTTTCTTAAATAAAATATTGTGTTTTTAATTTAAATGCAACTAAACACATGAACAACTTTATAGGGAGTCAAAACAAACATAAATATAACATATATTGGCTGGTGCAATTTTTAGTACAATTTTCAACTTGCAGTCCAAACAATCATACGGACAAAATTAATACAAATAAATGCAGATAGTTGCATAGATTGAGCTTCCCTTGTGGTCAGTTTAGTGTGCAATAAGTGCTATCCCTGAGATACAAAATATTAAAATTCATGAACATATTCATAAACATTCAATTCAAACAACTGCATAAAGACAAAGAGGGAAGAACAACATTGTAAGCATCCTTTTGCCTTAATGACGTGGATTTTAATAAAGTGCTGTCAAAATGAATATGGTTCAATTTCTATGCTGTGACTTTCAAAGTCATTTTTAGAATATTAGAGTGCAATACAAAGAAATTAAAACAGTAAAGAGACAATTACACTACCATTCAAATATCTAGGGCCACTAAGATTTATTTAAATTTTATTCAGCAAGCATGGATTAAATTGAACAAAGGTCATAATATTGGTGACAGATTAAATTTCTTTTTAACTTAATACTGTTTTCACAAAAATATTAAACTGTACAACCATTTTCATCATTGATAACATAAAATTGGCGACGCGGTGGCGCAGTGGATAGCACAATCGCCTCACAGCAAGAAGGTCGCTGGTTCGAGCCTCGGCTGGGTCAGTTGGCATTTCTGTGTGGAGTTTGCATGTTCTCCCCATGTTGGCGTGGGTTTCCCCCACAAGTCCAAAGACATGCGGTACAGGTGAATTGGGTAAGCTAAATTGGCCATAGTGTATGAGTGTGAGTGTGTGTGTGAATGAGTGAGTGTGTATGGATGTTTCCCAGAGATGG
>CAIGQW010054382.1:6731586-6743158 GCA_903798125.1 Danio choprae
TGCCCCAGTGACAGCTCTCGTATCTTTATTTCTGAGAGTGTACATTTACATTTAAATAATGACATGTACAAGTATACAACTGTCTGTAATACCTTGATTTATGCTCTTGTTGCATTGTGTTTTGACCAGAAAACAAAAGTGTTCACTTAGTCTTCTGTTTATACTCTTCTTCACTTGTTTTTACAGATTCTGCTCTACATGTGCGAGGAAAAGGGACCAGCTTACCATTGGTTTTCAACATTATTTCCCAATTCACGTCATCCTGTTTGCCTACTCTGGTAGGAACTCACCTATTTGACCTGTCCAGTCTGTAAACTAATTATTCCTAAAATAGTCCTAAAATAACATACCAGCCATGAGCAGTGACGCCACACAGTCATTGCTGCCCTGCATGACTGCCTTGAGGAGAGCTGTGAAGCCTCTGTTATCCCGGAGCTCCATGTCCAACCCAGGGAAGAAATTGATGATGTAGGTGAGGATGGTTACAAAACCTGCAACATTTATAGTTAGAATTAAAAATGAATTCCTTTGTGTTTTCTGCTTTATGTCTTCATAAGGAACCTACCAGCTTGTGCGGCGATCATAAGTGCAGTGTTGCCATCATTATCCTGATGATTGATATCCAGAAATGGGCACTGATTGAGTCCATACACAATATCCACAAAGCCTTTTGAGACCGCCAGCATCAGACCATTCTATCGGAGTATAAGAGTTTGTCAGCAGGTAAAATGAAGTCAACAATTTTTTTGCTAAATTTCTGGTACACTGTAAAACCTAGTTCATTTCATTCAAATATTAATAAAAGTTCTCAACAGGAAAAAAGTTATATGAACTCAAACTTTGATTGTATTGTATAAATGTTGAAAATAAGTGTTATGCTGTGTGTTTTTGCACAAGAGGAACAGACGGTGACATAAATTAAGTTTTAATGTTGTGCTATGTTTGGATCTACAGCGCTCAGCATATATGAGTACACCCCATTTTGAAAATGAATATTTTTATCAATTTCTCAGTGAATAGGGGTAATATATATTGGTGCATTTGAACAAAACAGATTTATTAAACAGATATATTTATTAAAATATTATTTTAGTCACAGAACATCTTTAGAAATGGAAAGATAATACATTTAAATTCATGCAAAATATTGCAAATTTTGCTATTTTTGAAAGATTTATTTAATATTTTTCCTTAACATATAAATTAAGGCTACTAATTTAACCATTATTGTAAGTTATTTTGTTAGATTAGCTCCAGATTTGGCTTCAGTACTGACTAAACTATTGTATATGCACAAATATAATATTGTAAAGCATCCTATAGAAAATATTAATTGAAATGAGAGATTTGTGGGGGATGTGCTCATATATGCTGAGCACTGCACATGTTTTTGTTATGTTAAAGTTTGTATGGTTATCATTGGGATAAAGTATGCCTGAAAACTACTAAAATTAATACTGGATATACTGCATGATTTGCAAATATATGCTTACAAGTGTAAAAAATTGTCTCTTGTTTGTTGCATTAATACATGCTATTGCTAGATGACATTTAAACTCATAGGTTAGAGTTACGGTGATGTTTAAGCAAAACAAATGTTGGTAACTTATTAAGTCAAATATGTTAGTAATCTGGGGGTGTACTACAGAACATTTTTCTTAACTGTAGATAAGTTAGGATTTAGGAAAATTAGGAAATTGTAAATTGTAATCAAGGTTGCAACTTTGACAATAAACTCTCAGGTCTGTTACCAAGGAACCAATTGAGCTGCTAAATGAGTTTATAAACTACAAAAATGTATAAACTACTATAATGTTGCACCATGACGTTTCATTGGTATGCTGTTAAAGTTCTTGTACTAACTATAATATCATGTTGCGCAGCAGTCTGTAATTACTTATAGGTGTTTTGTCATTGAAAGGTAACACATCTTCAGGGTTCTCTAAGAGTCTTTCTACCATTAAACAGCTTTGGTTTTCATTTTTAATCATCAATGAATGTAATGCCATTGTTGGACGGTGCAATCTAAAAGTTTTTTTTGCTTTAGCTTTTGAATAATTTTCAAGTTAGGGCAGCTGTCAAGTTGCCCTGAAGTTTTCTGGATTTCTGATCAAGTTAGGATGTTTCTGTAATACTACATTTCTGGAGTTAGATAAGAGAACACACTTGGGAACTGCTGTTCTGTAATAGCTAAGTCCTAAATGTGGTCCTAAATTAAATGACCATGGTTACCAAACAGATACAAATTAGGGTACACATGAAACGTAAGTTTTTGAGACTTTTATTTCAGTAAATTGATGTAATTGTAGGAAACGAAATATTGAGTAGGGGCTTTCTTTTTGTGCATCATTTCCTCATAGCAAACTAACGATAAGAGGGGCACGGTTAAGAATATTATGACTGATTGACATCATATTATGTTGTGGCTCAAATTGATGAGAAGGACTACAACTCCAAACGCATAAGCAAATGGTCAGACATTGGTAAACAGTAAAACCTTTGCATCTTTCTGTAATACACCCCTTGATCAGGTTTTACAGTGTACAGATATGATGAGAACTGACTCCCTACCCTTCCGTTTATGTCTAATTCCATGACTTCGTCTATTGTAACGCCCCTCTCCAGAACTCTGCGCAGGGCTGCAGCATTGTTCTTGGCACAGGCTTGGTACAAGGTGTTGGTAGGGCCTCCGCTGGCATCTTCCCGCTCATAGTTTGGGAGCACGGAGTCATCCGAGAGCACACTCCCTGAATCTGAATCATTCTCTGAAACTGACAGCTCAGAGGCATCCTCGTCTGGACCCGTGCCCAGATCTGGATCCTCCTGCACCGCGACTTTAACCCCAGCCATCTGGCCAGCACGAGCCAGGACTCACACGCTCAACAGGCACTTCGTCATCATCATCATCTTCATTATCATCATCTGCATCCTCGCTGCTTCCTCTCTGGAGTCTATGACGTAAGGATAGAGATAAAGAATGAAATCACACTTTAATTGTACAGCAAAACATACAGACGTACATTAAATATGAGTTCATTATTTCTCTTTATAACAGGACAAAGTAATAAAACTATGCCTTTTCTGCTACTGATAAAAGCATAAAGTTAAATAAGGATTTGTATCTTATATTCTGAGTTTTTCTTTTTTTAGTTTATAAGATTATATCTCACAATTCAAAGTTCCTAACTCAAAATCTTCTTCTGAGTTCTGACCTATTTTCCCCTCAAAATTTCGCATTTATTTCACCCAATTGTGATTTTATTTCTGTTTTATTTGAACATACTGTTAGTAAGTACAGAATCTCTGAATATTCTTTGTAAGTGTCATTTTAAATATTTTAATAGCTTTTTTCTATTCATACATTTTTGTTATATTTTATCCTTTTACTGGATTATTATATCTTTTTGTATTAATGTGTATACCGAAAGCTTTATAAAAGACTTAGTGTGTGTAAGCACTCTTGGTAATAAAGTTCTTTCTGATTCTGATTTCTCACAATTCTGAGTTAACTTTGCAATTAAGAGTGAGAAAACAATTTCAAAATGGCAAGAAAGTCAAAATTTTGGGAATAAAAAAAAAAAAATCGCAATTGGGGTTGGGAGGTAACTTTGTTGTTTTACTTTTGAAACATAATGAAACCTTTGTTTGGTTTGCTTAGTATTAACTTTGCAAGTTACAAAATCTATAACTTTTCTATTGACTAGTGTGTGAGAAAGCCTTCAACCCGTTGCACCGCTTATCTGTTTACCCACTGTTTGTGCATGCTCCACAATAAATACTCGGTAATTCCTGCCTTCTGTCCTTTGTCTGTGTGGCCGTTACAGGATTCCAGCCCAGCAAACACTCCCTGTTACCCCATGGAAGCTAACACTATTGCTTCCGAAACCCCTTCCTTCCGCACCCCTGGGTACCAACGCTACCCCCCCTTTGATCTTGAATACGCCTCTCTATCGTCCGATGAGCTACTCCGGCGAACACAGCACCCGCTCTGGTTTCCTCCTGCAATGCTCAACAATTTCCAAATTAAGTTTCTAAAGTAGCCTTCATGATTTCTCTCCTCACATGAAGAGCACTCCAGTGGGCGGACGCACTCTGGAATACCAACAGTCCAGCGACGTCATCTCATCAAGCCTTCGTCAGCCACTTTAAAGAGGTGTTCGGTGTGGCGCTTACTCCCCTTTCAGTACATGGTGAATTAATCACACTCAGTCAAGGTAACACCAACATCCACGATTACACTTTACGCTTCAGAGCACTCGCCGCCAGCAGCGGTTGGAATCAAGTTGCACTCCTAGCGGCCTACCGCAAAGGACTAAAGCCTCAAAATCGCAAGCAAATGGTTGTTTACGATGACAATGCAAATCTTGAGACTTTTATTAAAAAAGGCCACAAATGTTTCCCAACATCTTTTTGCCTGCTCCACCTCCTTGTTCGCTGCCAATATATCCCCTTACAGAACTCCTTCACCTCCTCCAATCGTTTCTGACCTGATGATCACGTATTTGTTCCATCTCGAAGCTTTGGAATGTCAAAAATGGATCCGGAACCGACTATGCCTTTATTGTGGAGAAGCCTCCCACCTCATCTCCGCCTGTCTTGTTCATCTTCCTCGTCCAATGGTGAGTGCATTCTCTCCTACACCAACCGTTTCCAACATTCCCCATATCAAAGCTTCACTAACTATTAATTCTCGCACTCTCCTGGTGGAGATGTCCTGGTGGACTCTGGAGCGGCAGGAAATTTCATCTCTTTCTATTTCATCACCAAGCATCACATACCCACTGTAAATGGTGAAACCCGGTATTAGATTACCACCATCCAGAACTCACCATTGGGCGATGGCAAAATATGCCAAAGGACCACAAAGGTTACTCTTCTCACTACTCCAACCCATACAGAAAAACTCGTTCTGCTGGTCCTCCCATGGGCAAACGTGGACGTTATCCTGGGTAGACCCTGTCTCGTGCAACATCAACCCACCATTGACTGGAGCACAGGGGAAATCCTAGCTTGGAGCGCCACCTGCAACAGCCACGTTCACCAACCCTCTATAACCAATTCCACACCTACACAAAATTCTCTCTCCATCCACACCACCACCATTAAAAACCCGGCCACTGACTCCTCAATCATCATTCCGACTACCTATCACTCCTTTCTCGATGTGTTCAGTAAAGAACAAGCCACTCAGCTATCCCCTCACCAGCCCTGCGACTGTAGTTTCGACCTGCTGCCAGATTTTAAATTACTGCACGGAAGGATCTACCCACTTTCCTGTCCTAAGCACAAGACCATGAAAGAATACATCCAAGAAGCTCTACACCAGAGGTTCATCAGACCCTCCATGTCACCTGCCGCATCTAGTTTCTTTTTCGTTTCCAAGAAGGACGGAGGACTGCGGCCGTGCATAGACTACCGAGTGCTAAATGACGCCACAGTGACGTTCGCCTATCCACTACCACTCGTACCAGCTGCCTTCGAAGAGCTTCGTCCCTCAATCTTCCAAAACTTCATGAATGAAATCTTCCGGGACCTCCTCCACCATTTGGTCATCGTTTACATTGACGATATCCTTATTTACTCCCGTAACATGACAGACCACCAGACTCATGTGCGCCAAGTCCTACAACGCTTGCGAAAACACCAACTCTATCTCAAAGCGAAGAAATGTGAATTCCATCAAACCACCATATCCTTTCTCAGGTACGTGATCTCGGCCGAAAGGGTCCGAATGGAGACTGGTAAAGTGGATGCCGTGGCCAAGTGGGAAGAAACTCAGACGGTCAAGGAACTACAAAGGTTCCTTTGTTTCGCTAACTTTTACCGCCGATTTATTAAAAATTACAGTCTCCTCTCTGCTCCTTTAACCTCCCTCCTTAAAAGCAGATGGCTCTTGGAACTCCGATGCTCGTCAAGCCTTTCACATGCTCAAAAAGAAGTTCACCTCAGCACCCATCCTGAAAGTCCGAATATGCCCAGAATTCCCTCCGACAAACCTCCACCGGACTAACCCCTTTTCAATGTGTTCTAGGATACCAACCGTCATTGTTCCCCTGGACCGGCGAGTCCTCTGAGGTACCGGCGGTAGATCACTGGTTCCAGGAGAGCGAGAGGGTGTGGGACTCAGCGCACATTTATCTCCAGCAGGCAGTGCGGAGGCATACCAAGGCCACAAACCACCACAGTTTACCTAATCCCATTTACCATCTGGGAGATAAGGTATGGCTTTCTACTAGAAATATTCGCCTCAGTCTGCCCTGCAGAAAGCTGAGTCCCCGCTACATAGGGTCATTCACCATTCATTCCCAGATAAATCCAGTCACTTACCGTCTCAACATACCTCCATGTTATTAAATCTCCTCCATCTTCCACGTAGCCCTGCTCAAACCTCACTCTAACCCAGTTTCTCCTCCATCCACAGAACCGGAACCGCCTCCCCCTCCTGAACAACCTGAGATCCTCGAAGATTGCATCTATCGGGTCCAAGAAATCCTTGACTCCCGGCGGTGGAACGGCCAACTCCAACTCGGCTAACATGTCAACATGATCATATTTCATGCTTCGTCTAAGGATTTAGGGCAATTTGGTCTTCCATAATATGTTGGCTTTTGTATATGTTTACATATTTTACGGTTAAACAAAGATTATTGCATTCATGGTATAGTTGTAATGTATGTTTATCCATTTGTAACAATTCATCAATTTTACTCAACAGGTGGAAGAGCAGCAGATTACACCCAGAAAGAATGAAGAGCCTCACCTGAGGTAAACATTTGTGTTATTGACAGACCATAATCAGGCCAATATCACTCAACAGGCTCAATGTCTCTGAAAAGCTTCATAATAGCTATATCTGGGATGAGGCTATTTATAGGTGTAGAATAACAGGAGAACAGAGTTACTATTATATATTTTGACTGAGGGCGGAACTTGCGAAGCACAAAGTTTAACACGATGAATGTGAATAAGAAGGCACCTATGAACTTTTGTTCGGTCTTTCTGAAAATATTTAAAGGAATGTTGATAACAAGGTCAGTAAGCGTACACCAAACTAAACACACTGAGAAACAAGGTACCATTTCCAGCATAGCACACTAATATTCTGTCTTTGGTTTTTACGATTGGGGGTTTTACCGCTTAAAAGGATGGTTCACCCAAAAAAGAACATTCTGTCATTTACTCGCACGTCTCTCGTCAAAAACTTGTTTTCGTTTCTTCTGTTAAGCACAAAAGAAGTTATTTAGAAAAATGTTGGAAACCTGTAACCATTGACTTCCATTGTGTTGTTTTTCAATGTTTAAAGGTTTCTAATATCTTTCAAAATATCTTCTCTTGTGCTCAACAGAAGAACGAATATAAAACATGTTTGTGACAAGTGAAGGGTGAGTAAATGATGAGTGAATTTAATTTCTGAACTATGCCTTTAAGTGCACAGGAAAACAGAATCCGTTAGTCAGTCTTTAACCTGGTGATTCATGTGTCTGCTTATGTGTCAGCGAAGGCCTGACTCTTGACTAATCAAAATCATCATTAAGTCCATTTCCACTTCCCACTTTTAAACCCCCAGGAGCGAGCCATTAAACAAACCACTTAACCTCAGGTTACTCTAGTAAGTCTCTGATAATAGCAGCTTAAATGGCTACTTTCTCACATTTTCCTTTATAAATAGAAGCCACTTGCAGCATTGTGAATCGGGAAAAATGTAATGCAAAATTTGAGACATAAATCTGCCTGTGCATGAAAATATCCCATAGTTTGAAACTTAAAAAAAAAATGTATTTGCTCTCATGGTGCTTTCCCAGCAGCTATATTTAGCCATTGTTACTGGTGGTACTGTGGCTAGTGCAGACTGACATAGAGACACTGTGTGTGTATGTGTGTGTGTGTGTGTGTGAGAGAGAGAGGGGAAGAGACAGAAGGGGGTAGTGAGGATGGGAAAATATTCCCTGTTAGTGCCACATAAACAGTCTGTTCTCTGAGAACCACAACACTGTCCACATGCTGGTTTAACTCTCCAGACCACATTTTTACACAGACTTATTGTCAGCTCAAACACAATACTGCACAACGCAATAACAGTCATGTGTAATTCTTTAAGGGAAATGTTATGTTTTTATATGCTTTAGGCTCAACTTTTTCCCCCAATTTTCCAACCACATTTAATCTGTAGAAAGAAAGTCTTCCCAATTGTCTTGCAATTGATAGGATGCTTTTAAAACGAAATTTGTGATCACTGATCATTATAATTATTATAATTTTGACATTGTTTCCATCAGTTTTGCTTATGTTGGATATATGCTATGTATGCACAAATGCATAAAGTTGTTTTAATATTTTAAACAATGCTCAACTCATTTTATGCTTATTCAGGATTATATTCGCTGGATACAATCTGTAGCAATTTTATAATATCAATATTTTTTTAATTATACAGTCAATGACATTTTATATTGAACTACAAATACATAATTAATAATCAAGAATATATCCCTAAAATTCTTTGAATTAGTTAAATGTGAACAATTTAGGGCAATAAGTGCCTCAATTAAAATTAAATAATGTAAATTATATCATGTGAATATAATGTAAATTAGGTGGTGTAAATATTTTTACATTTTCCAAGCATAGCCATAACTGCACACCACAATTTTTACATTTAATTTAAAACTCAACAAATAAAAACATAAAAAAAAATTAATAAATTAACATATGCCTAAAAATGCTTTGAAAATGTGATTTAATCTAACAGAAAATATTGCACATACAGCTTTATTCAAAATAATTAAAATAAATAAAAAGCTAGTAAAATGATTTCACGTTATGTGTCTAAAAATCTACTCATGCAGCATAAATAAGGAACTATCATTTGAAGCACAAGCAGAAAAATAAATCTTAAGCTATCAACTTGTTTTTATACACACAGCTCCTCTCTGTTCTTCCACTTTGTGGCCTTTCAGCAATAATACCTGTTTCCCCAACCCTTCCAAAATCCATATCTACCAAATCAACAAACACATCCATTGTATCTCACCATAAACGGTGCTGAGAAGGAGGCGAAATGTTGTCCCTGTCCCTCAGATCATTGCTCTGCTGTGTCAGTGTAAGTCCTCCCAGTATGGATTCGCACAGTAGACTGTCTGATCCCGCAGGACAGAGCTGTGTCCCAGCCTGTCCCCTCCTCCCCAGTGCTCTGAGTCTATTCGGACACTTAGGCCTCCCATCACTGAAGAATCCTTCCAAATCTTGACACAGGTGCTCTGTTAAGAGAGGCATGTCCACTCATCCTGATTACAGGAGATTTGTGGATTAACATTCAGAAATGGCAGCTGCCAGGAGTTGCTGAGATTGTCACTGGTTAATTTTTGCAGCTCTGAACTGGCATGCTTCTGTTCTTTTTGGACTTTTTTAGTGAGAGTAACAATATCTTGCAGTATATTCAGGGCGGCAGGATGACTCAAAATGCTACTAAAGTGAAAGTATAGATACTAAATGAAAGTGTACTCAAAACTATAAGCAACTGGCTGAAAAGTAAGAAAAGTTAAAGCTTAAATTATGGGTACACTTCAGACCAATCCGCACTATAAGGTTTATTTTTGGTGGTTTATTTAGTACATATTCTGCATGATCTTATTCTACATCACTAATCCTACCCAATACTTAAACCTAACTATAAATACGCTGCAAATTAGGAGTTTATAAAGAAGAATGTCACAGTTAATGGTTTAATAGAGAGAATTGTACTTTACAATAAAATGTGACCAACTTATGGATTCAAAATCTTAAAGTTTTAAGCACTTAATTCTCTGTTAAAAGAGAATTTTTAACAGGTTTTTTTTGGGAAACATTTTCTCAAATGATAAAAAACAAGCAAACAAATTTTACTTGTATATTTGGCTGTAAATTGTTTACTATCTAAGTGACCAAATCAATATACTTAATAGATGGCTAATGAATTTATAGCTATGGGAAAAAAATATCAGAGTTTCTATGGCCATAACAGTCTGACAACCTTTCTTCATAATTTCAAATAAAAGGGTTCTCATTTAGAACTTACTGTACTTAAGTACAAAAAAACAATTAAAATGACTCAAAAGCATTTTGCACATTTATTTCACATGTATTCCACATTTATTTCAAACATTTAATTTAAACAAAGGCTACAATATTAGAATTGCAATATAACAGTGAACCTTACAGTGTATTATGAAGTCTGTTGTTTTTATGATCATCTGACTCCTGCTAATTGTTTTTCCTGGAGTTGAAATTGGATTGCTCTTTGTCCGTTTGCACCTGGAATGCCTTCAGAACGCTCATGTCTTACGTGACCTGAAATAGTTGTGGCTCAGAATAGGGCAGAGTTTAGCTAATTAAAACACGCTTAAGCATATCAGTCAAGCCCAGGTAGCCCCTCGTGCCACACATCTTACAGCCAAGCACCGCTCATCTTCTAGCAGTCACGTGAAGATTCACAGGGGCTGAAACTAATCTAACCAACTGTGATTAATCCAATGCTATAATTGTTTTTTTTTTTTTTTTGACAGAGTGGTGAAGACACCTGTTATTTTAGGCTGTATGGATGTGTAACTAACAAAATTAAAACATTTTTATGCAGGTCAGATTGTCTGTAATTAATGATGCATACTTGGGAGTTAAATAGGAGCTATAATTACAGTTACATGTCATTCAAGTCGCTTTGGTTGAAGCAAGATCGAGATTTGTATGAGAAAAAAAAAATCAGGTTCTCTAAAATGAATGTGCATCACATTTAAAAATTGTTTTAATTCTCTATTAACCTTAAACCAAGGAATTTTACAGGTTTATGCATCTTAATCTCATTCAATAGATAATGCTGATCACCCTAAATGAAGTTTGTCTTTAAAATAGCAAAATTCTGGTTTGACACAACATTAACAGTGGTTTGAATGTGGCAGTCTGTAAACATTAAAATACTCACTGTTTCAATGTTATTCAAGGTGATCAGGGCCAGAAGTCATGAAAGGTAGTTCACTTCCAGAATGATTGGTCACCATTGACCATTCCATAGTATTTTTCTCCCACGGTAGTATATACACTTATATTTAATTAATAATTTCTAAATCCAAGTGTTCATTTGCAGTTATCATGATAAATCCTTATGCATAAACTAAGAACCAACTAAAACACACGCGGGCAGCACGGTGGCGCAGTCGGTAGCACTCTCGCCTCACAGCAAGATGGTCGCTGGTTCAAGCCTCCGCTCGGTCAGTTGGCATTTCTGTGTGGAGTTTGCACACAGAAATGCCGTGTTCGTGTGGGTTTCCTCCGGCTGCTCCGGTTTCCCCCACAAGTCCAAAGACATGCGGTACAGGTGAATTGGGTAAGCTAAATTGTCCGTAGTGTATGTGTGTGAATGAGTGTGTATGAATGTTTCCCAGTGATGGGTTGCAGCTGGAAGGGCATAAAACATATGCTGGATAAGTTAGCGGTTCATTCCGCTGTGGCGACCCCATATTAATAAAGGGACTAAGCCGAAAAGAAAATGAATAAATGAATAAAACACACACACACACACACACACACACACACACACACA
>CAIGQW010054382.1:6744136-6761248 GCA_903798125.1 Danio choprae
GACACACACACACACACACACACACACACACACACACACACACACAAAGTGCAAGATTACACATCCTCTGTGCTTAACATATGCAATCACCACTTAATTGACTTTAACACATAACCTAGAGCCCAGGTGCATTATTGAAAGCCTCAGATTGTGTATAGCCTATTATTCGTTCAGTGGAAAGCAAAGCCAGCCAAAACTTTGGTAGTTTTATAGCTGGATCAGATCGGACTGACTGGATGAGTTGGATTTTGGCAAGCAGGACGAAAGGTGGTGTGCGGCCACAGTTATTTTCTCAGACTGTTGACCTGAAGCAGAAGAGTTATTACAGTGCAAAGACTCAGGAAATGAGCCGGAGAAAGAGGAAGCTCAGCTGGCCTTAGAGATCATTCAAGAAGGCCACTTTTGCACGGACTCTCTCTACAACAAGAGACAGAGAGAGTTAATAGAAAAGAAACCTGATATGTGTTGGATAAAATGTGTCTGTTAATATAAATACCACACAAATTATATAACACAGTGCCTGCTGCTTGAGTGTCAGTTCCTCATTGTGCCAGCAGAGGGAAGCAAACAGCACCATTATCGCATCTGTTACTGGATAGGATGTTGTTTATGTAGTTCTCAGGGTACTCGGTGTACCAACACAAAATCGACCTCAGCACATTTCTTTTGCTTAATTCAGGTGCTCTTCATGTATAGTGCAACATTTCGTGACTACGATATGTAGAGTCAACTATAATTCATAATAAGTGACTCGTCATTTATGAGCATTTAACTGTGGTAAAACAAAGTGCTTACATGCGCACACATATTGTAGGCTATCCCTACAGTAATGCGAATTATGTGTAATTAGCATAATTATAGCCTACTGTCGTTATTGTGTTCAAAGTTTCCCTCTAATTATGTTGTTGGAAACTTTTTTAAAGATCTGATATAAAAGGACCAGCACTAGCTAGTCAGATCATTCTTCCTTTGTTTAAATGGGACCATGTGTTTGTGTGTATGTTTGCATGTTTGAAGCGTGTTTGCAGGACAACAGGCTGTTGAGCTCTAAGTTTAGTCACAAAACAGTGCTAAAGACGGCCATGTGCAGAGTTATTATTAGACTCTTGGCAGTGTTTCCACAGCACATCTTTACACGGCTCGGCTCCAGCTCGGAGGAGCTCAGGCGGATCACGTTCCGCTTTCCGCCGTCCTCCTCTTCTTTCACTCTCTGTGTCCGTGAACATACACCATCACGAAGGAATCCGTCTCGAGGAAAATCCGACCCAAATTTGTGTGTGGTTTGGGCTGCACTCAAAGAGAGAAAGGAGGGGGGGAGAATAGACTAACATTTGTAATTGTATAAACGTGTGTCTTGACTTGAGGCCAGGTGAAGAGGGAATGAGCTGCAGACTCAGGAATGTGTATGTCTATTCTGCTCAGAAAAGCATGCATATGGGCCACCCAAGTATGTGTATCATGACACGGTCATTCATTTAACCTGGAAAATATCGAGGCTAAAATAAGCATGTAAACAAAAGATCCAACAAAAGGACTTTTTGTCTAGTTTATGGTGGGCCAATACCCTCTGTGATTGCACGCAAGTTTTTCTAGCATAATGTTACCTGATTAAAAAGGTTGTTTTGTTTAAAACTTTAGGTTTTCTTGTATATTTTGTTTCAAAAATGTTAGTAGCCTATTTAAATTTATCATATGGAAAAGTAAGGCGCTTTCATACAGTATCAGTTTGCAACGGCTTCAGATTGTCATTAAAAAGCTCAGGGCCGGTTGCAAAGTGCAGAGGCTGTGAATTACAGGAAAACATGTTGTAAATAAAATTCCAATTCTGGCACAGACCAGTTCTTTCAAGTCATAAGACCTCAGTATATCAGTAGGAGCTACTAATACTAATTTTGTTCTGTATGTTTATTTATATATATATTTTTTTGACTCTTAAAGTGGTATTGGCTGATAACATGCATTTTATGAATCACCAATGACCACGATTTCAGCTAAAATCTTTATGTTATACTGAAGAAAAAATACACCTATCCACAATGAGCTGGGGCTGAGTAAATAAACATATAATGTTCATTTGTAAATGAGCTGTCCCATTAAACATCTCTGGCTGTCTTTTATTAAAACTATCTACGTGACATTTGTTATATTTAATCAAAGGTTTAAATTATTGTGTATCTAAAATGACTTTGTATTTTTAAAAATCGTTATATTAAAAAGGCATGTTTACGCTAAGAAAGACACTCCATATAACTATAAAAACAATGATTAAGTTTTTAAAATTACCACTACTAATATTAATATTATTTACTGCATTCTTGCTGAATGAAAGTATTCATATCTTTAAATTGGGAAACACTTTATTAGATAATAGAAAATTCTTTCATATGGTATTTTCTCACGATTCCATGATGAACTGTTTACACACATTTAGTGCATTATTTTCTTTAAAAAAACTTGCTGAATCTTACTGTACAAAGGACAAACAAAGTTGAGGAACGCTTAATTAGATACACATTCTCTGCAAGACCCTGCAACCTCCTCCTCCTCCTCATGCTTTTGTTGTAAGTTTTAAAGTGGGCAGCCGTTATGAATTATATCTGACAGCTTCTGTGTCGGTGCTCTGGGTCCAGCACAGCTGCCTTATTTGGGGTATTTACTGCTTTTTATGCTTGCACCATGCCAAAAGCCATGTGTCATCCAGTCGGCCTGGAGAGGAAACAACTAGAGCAAATGATGGTGAAAGTACAAGACGGAAAGGAGGAGGATGACAGAAACTTTAGGATTGTTCTGAGAATCAGTGTGTTGTTGTGCAAGGGAGCCACAATAGAAGAAAGTGATGTAGAGAGGGTGGAGAGGAGTCGACTGAAGGGGTGGTAGAAGAACACAGCCAATGACAAGACAGAAAAGGCTGACTCATGAGCGGTTCTTTTCACAAAAGGTCCTAAATGCCAAAGAGCAGTCAAAAAACAAGCGATTTTACTCAAAGGGAAGGAAAGGAGAAAGAACAGAACGCTATCTTTACTGATTACTCTGGTGCGGTTAACCTTCTCCCAGGAACAGCCCCGGTTTTAGGGGGAGGAAGAGAGAGAGGCCTGACTGAGACCCACAGCGAGACCTTCCCACCTGTGAGAAGGACAGGAGCCAAAGAAGACGTTTTAGTTTGGACAACAGCACTCCCTCGTCCACTTTAAACTAGACACGGACCGTTCTTCTCCATAATTCATTACTTATCTGCAAAAGCGTTCTGGAAGATCATACAACATTGGAGCTAGGCTAAAAAATCAAAGCTCCGACACGACAACCCTTGAGAAATAGAGGGGTTTTTTTTGAAGGAGGGAGGGAATATCCACATAGAGAGTCACATAGACACGGGCTGCTGGAATATGAAGTCTCTTCCAAAGAACCAGGGACGAACCGATGAGATTTTGGGTGCTATGGCGGATATGCTGACATCTCTGGCGATACCAAATCAGAAGTGGGTGAGTGACTTCTGTGGCCTTTCACCGTTGCATTCCATTTTAAACAATATTTTTTGCAACACGTGTTTCACAACAACACATTTGTGTTTGTCTTTTTTTGTGTGTATTTTGGTGCTACAAAATATTGCTTTGGTATATGTGAAACTCATTAACTGAACAGTTGCTAGTTTTATGTGTTTGGAGAGCATTTTAAATGTATTAGCATAATCATAAAGCACAAGTCAGCAGCTGATTTTTGTCAGAGTTGATAAAGATTAACAGTAAATGAAGTCTTAAAAAGAGAAGCAAACCAATGCATGACAGACAGTAGGATAAGCTTATTGTCAGTCATCCAATCTAACAGGCTTCAGTTCTGCAAATGAATGCCACTTTACAGCAGGAACTAATTGCCGTATTTGTAAATTTGAGGATAGGAAACGTCAACTGAATAATTCAACTTAAAATATGAAATGTGTCTTCCTTGTGTGTGTGTAGAGCTTCAGAAAAACAATTGGTATAAAGATTAAATGACCCTTTGTTTGTGAACATCCATATCACGTCATAACAATGACATCTATCAAGTGAAGAACACATCAGAGGTAGGAAAAGAACTGAGGAATAAACAGTGAAGTCATTCAGAGAAACATTTCAGAAGAAAACTATACGCAAGAACGCAGTGATGGCTTGCAGTGACACATGAAAGACGCTCTCCTGGGTGTTTTAAAGGAATTTAGAGCACTTGCAGGCGCAGGAAACAAGCGCTGATTAAGACATTTCCTCATAAACAAACATGCACATGTCGTCTTCCCAAAGCAGCTGTCAAGCTGAATGATTAACTGGCTGATTTCTATTTATTAAGGTGATCAAAAAAAAGTTTTTAGCAAAAGTTTTTCCTCTTTCATAGACCTTCCCTCCCCCAAAACCACCCTGATTAACCTGTTACTGAATAGTAAGGCAACAAACAATGTTAAACATGTACACACAAATCAATAACATTTCACACAGTTTATAGAGTACAAGAGAAACAATGCTGAGGGTTTAAAATAATACGTTTAACGTTTTCAGTTCCACCGCCCTTGCCAAAATAAAGTCTGAGAAGGAAAACATTTGCGTGAGGAATGTTAGGACTGGTTGGTAGGAAACCATCTGCTAAGAACATAAAAGAAAAAGTGACATGCTGTACATTAAAATGTATCGTTTCAATAATCAATTTGATAATCCCCAAGATATAATTGACATTTTGCAGTTACAGTCCATCTT
This sequence comes from Danio choprae, assembly GCA_903798125.1. Taxonomy (NCBI): domain Eukaryota; kingdom Metazoa; phylum Chordata; class Actinopteri; order Cypriniformes; family Danionidae; genus Danio; species Danio choprae. The sequence goes on from CAIGQW010054382.1 coordinate 6,748,855, forward strand.
AATATTTCTCAAATATCTCTCTCTCAAAAGTTTTTTTGGGGGTTAATCTACAACGACAAAAAGAATAGTGCTGACTACATACTGAAATTATAATCGATTAAACTAGGAAGCAACAAAAACGTGGTCATTGGGATTATTGTACATTTGATATTTTTGTATATATCATTTGAAAGTTTGGGGTCAGTGAAATTTCTTTTGGAAGAGTTTAATACTTTTAGTTATCGAGGATGCATTTTATATTACAAGGATGCATTACATATATTTTTATTTACTTGAAATGTATATATATTTATATAGAAAGGGTATTGTAGAGGTGTTTTCTGCCCCCCAAATCTGTATTTAATTGATTGAAGTAATATTATGAAAAAATACATTTATACTTGCTCAGTATTTTAACAAGGCATTAATTCAGTCATGCGGGGCGAAATGGTGGCTCAGTGGTTAGCACTGTTGCCTCACAGCAAGAATGTCGCTGGTTCGAGCCCCGGCTGGTTCAGTTGGCATTTCTGTGTGGAGTTTGCATGTTCTCCCAGTGTTGGCGTGGGTTTCCTCCAGGTGCTCCGGTTTCCCCCACAGTCCAAAGACATGCGGTATAGGTGAATTGAATAAACTAAATTGACCGTAGTGTATGTGTGTGAATGAGTGTGGATGTTTCCCAGTGATGGGTTGCAGCCGGAAGGGCATCTGCTGTGTAAAACATATGCTGAATAAGTTAGCGGTTTACTCCACTGTGGCGACCCCTTATGAATAAAGGGACCAAACCGAAGGAAAATTAATAGATGAATAATTCAGTCATCCGTGCCAAATGATCCTAAAAACTTTAATAGGTTGAAAGACACTAAATTAAATATGCACAAGGATGCATTTTATTGATCCAAAAAAGTTTCATAATCAAAAAGTGTACTATTTAGACATCAAAAAATGTAATATTTTTTCAATAATTTAATAATTATATATATAATTTAGAAATGCCCTTCAAAAAAGTTGGTGAGTAAGGTTTAAGGTAATTTTAACTGTTCTTCGTTTATCTTAGAATTCAGAGAGTATTGAGCACCTGAGTGTAAAACAGGAGCGGAAGACAGGACAGCGGCCCCCTTGGGACACAGAGGGACTGAACTGGGAGGACATGTCCCGAGACAGCCTGGAAAGAGTACGAAGACGAGACAGAGCAAGTAAGGCACAACAACCATATTTGGTCAAATGTTGCTTGACTTGAGTATTAGCAGGTTAAACGTATACAACATGAGGCAAGTGGAGCCACAGCAAAAACAAAAATAATTCAGAGTATTGACCTTCAGAAACAAAGGAAGGTATGATAGTGTTGATGTAAAGCTATGTTCCTTTTTAAAACAGCTATTATTTCTGTATTAATTATGCTTCTCTTGTGATATGAGGCATTGTTTTGATATGCTCAATATGCTTAATGACAGAGTGATATCCTTATTATGGCCTGAAATGCTGCAAAAAGGCGTCTTTCTGCTGCACTCAGCCCACAGTACAAACAAACATTCTGGTCTACAGTGTTTAGGGTTTGCCAAATATTTACAAGTGTAGTTTAACACTATCGGCTTGTTTTTGGGCGCTTACATGGAATTATAATGGTTTCAGTATGGGCTGAAAATAACCTCAACTAAGATTTAAAGGCGTAGTTTGATTTCCCTGAAAGCTGTAAACACTGTGGCGCTATCAAAACATTGCTCTGTTTGTTTGACCTTTTCATCCTGCGGGACATTAGTAACAGTGGGCCAGTGGGTTTTGTTAGGCTACCTGTTTTTCTGGACGGTGGAATGTGCGGTGTAAATAAGCAACTTGTTTGAAAACATAAATTGGGCCATTCGGTACTCAGATTGATGTTTGCTTGCTCCTTCAGCCTAGCCTGTAAGCTTCAGCATCTCAAATAGACACATACAACACAACTTACATTTAGATATTTTGCATTTATTTCCACTCCTAATAAAACCAGTCCTAATAATAAATATATAAAAAGAAATGATGTCTTAAAACTTAAGTCTAAAACCTAGTGATTCTGTCTATTTTACACTTTCGAATTGCATGAAGGGACTTTTATTTCTTCTCGATCAACTTTTGATGTTCAACATTGACCAATCTAACATTTATTTACATTTTAAGTAGTCTGAAATAATGTAAGGTGGTGCGGTGGCGCAGTGAGTAGCGCTGTCGCCTCACAGCGAGAAGGTCACTGGTTCACAACTGGTTCGGTCAGTTGGCATTTCTGTGTGGAGTTTGCATGTTCTCCCCGTGTTCGCGTGGGTTTCCTCCGGGTGCTCCGGTTTCCCCCACCAGTCCAAAGACATGCGCTATAGGTGAATTGGCTAAGCTAAATTGTCCGTAGAGTATGTGTGTGAATGAGAGTGTATGCGTATTTTCCCAATGATGGGTTGCAGCTGGAAGGTCATCTGCTGTGTAAAACATATGTTGGATAAGTTGGCGGTTCATTCTGCTGTGGTGACCCCTAAGCCGAAAAGAAAATGAATGAAATAATGTATTGTCTGGATAAGTCATGTAAGTTAATGTACCAGTATTCATTCATTCATTTTCATTTCGGCTTAGTCCTTTTATTAATCTGGGGTCGCCACAGCGGAATGAACCGCCAACTTATCCAGCATATGTTTTACGCAGCGGATGCCCTTCCAGCTGCAACCCATCTCTGGGAAACATCCATGCACACCCATTCACACTCATGCACTACGGACAATTTAGCTCACCCAATTCACCTATACCGCATGTCTTTGGACTTGTGGGGGAAACCGGAGCCCCCGGAGGAAACCCATGCCAACACAGGGAGAACATGCAAACTCCACACAGAAAGGCCAACTGACCCAGCCGAGGCTCGAACCAGCGATCAGCAACCTTCTTGCTGTGAGGCGAACGTGCTACCCACTGCGCCACTGTGAGGCCTGTACCAGTATTTTTTCCTATATATTATTTCTTATACAATATATTGTTGTAAATGACTAAACAATGTAAATAAAAGTCCTTTGGTTAACTGTAGAGTTAAATGTTTTTACATCAACAGCTGATGGAGCAGACATCAATGTCATATAATCATGTAAAAGTTGAAATTGCAAATAAAAGAAAACACCCATGAATCACAAGATTCAGGAAACTATCTATGTACAGTTTTTTTTTGTTATAAGCGTTTCATATTTTTTTCTTACATTTTCTTAAAAATGCCTTAAACTCATAGCAACATAATTCCAATTTGCGCCAGTAGGTGGCGACTACTGACTGTGTATTATAAGTGACTATCTGAATCATCTAATCGAATGTTTTGTTCAAAGAAACTGATTAATTTAAAAAATAGATCATCACCTTTTCATCCAGAATTGTTCTCCCTTTTGTGACATCTATGTTGTCCCTTTGTGTAAGTAAACATTCAATATTTTATATACGTCAACAGGGATTTTTGCCTTAAGGTTAAAAAAAAGTTTTAAGCAACAAAATTCCAGTTTAGGACAAGTGATTGTGTATTATGTGTGACTATCTGAATCATTTCAATAAAACTATTTGCTCAAAGACTGATTCATTTAGGTGCTTAAAAGTATAGTTTGAATTTTTTTAATTTGAAGAATTTTCATTTTTGGGTGAACTGTCCCTTTAAAAGCTGACATGAGTGAATCATTTATTTCACTAAATAATGTGTGTTGTATTTCCGTATGCAACGCTCCACTGTGCTTTGGCTTCATTTTTTAGAAAAATATTATTGTTAACATCGCAACACTAGACACATTTACTGGCAATATTACATCTAAATGTAAATTACTGTAAGTCATTATTAATTTAATGTTTACTTATTCAAATATCATGCCTTTGTTTGAATTGTTGTGGTGGATATCAACATGGTCGTATCGCACCTGCTTGTGATATTTGCCCTGAAGGGTTAAATATGGCCAACGCGGTGTTTTAATTGTGAATAAATCTAAGTTAAGGTAACAAGACTCTTATCAGATCGGCGTTTTTACAGGTCAAAGTGGATGGTTAATGAACCACACCCTGTAACTGTACCGCCTGAACTGATAATCAAACTTTCCTAATCAACTTGTAGCGGGGAAATGATCTTGGTTAATCTTCCGTGACGAAAACTGGATGAAAAGCTGCCCTGAACAGCTTCCAGATGGGAGACCTACTCGCCTGACTTTGCCCAGTGCCTGGAAAAAAGCACCACTTGTTGCAGCTATGATTTTGTAGTTAAATGGATTAAAATGAGTCTATCAGAACAGAAAGAGCTTTGTTGCGGGATGGGTACTGGATCCTGAGGTATGTGTCATGTAGCCAAATTACTAACTATTCAGGACGTGGTGTATAGGACGGCAAGGAGACCTTAGGATGTTTTTTGCACATGAGTCTGCTTAGATGAATTGCAGTGTCAGAGCTGTAGCTTCTAAATATTAGTTTAAGCCATACCAAGGGTCGACACTGTTGCCCATTTAATCAGAAATGCTTCCTTGTATAAGTTTACAACTTTTGTTTACTTCTATGCTGTGAATTTTGGTTTGCAGATTTCTTTTTTCATGGACAAGTAATGACCCAAATGATTACTCCTCAAAGGGTCTTTTCACATAATTAGTTTTTTATTTACTTACTGTCATGTCATTCCAAATGTGCAGGACTTCTTTATGTGGAACACAAGAGAAGTTCTGAATAGACTTGTTATGTAATTGCAGCAAAGATCTGGGGTCTCATTTTAAAGCTTTGCGTAGAAACCTTCCTAAAAGTGATCATATACCAGAAATAATTTGTATTTATTTATTAATGATTAGTGCTTATGTGATGATTTTAAAGAGGTTCAGTTAAGTATAGGTTCACTACATTACACAATATTCAAGTTAAATATGTTTACTTAGAGCTGCGCACATTCTTTTGCCAAGTTTGTTTTTTTATAGCTCACAACCTTTGTGTGGGAAGGGGCACAACACTTTGTGCATATGCCACGTTTATAAATTAGACCCCTAAAGATTTTAAAAAGCATAAAAAACACACAAAGCAAGTAGCCTACTTTGTGTTTCAAATATGAATACTCTGGGACAAATTCAGGAGAAATACATAGTGCATTAGTAACTGCCCACTTTTTCTGTATTTATTTCTGGATGTATTTGTATAAGTTGTGTTTCTAATACAGATATTTAAAAAAAAAAACAACAACAAAAAACTACACTATACTCTTAATGACTTTAGTGAAGGGAAAATACTACAGTCCTACAGTATAAAGCATTGCAAAAGACACAAGCAAATCAAATAACTGATAAAAAGAAAACTATTAAGCTTGTTGGTTCTACAATCTATAGATACAATGTGTTGAAAGTGGTGTTAGTGAGACCAGTAGGGGTGCTCAATCTGTAGTCTGTGTGGGTCCTAACACCCCAGTATATTGATGGGCATTGTATACTGCTCAGTGAGCACTGTCTTTCAGATGAAATGTTAAACCGAGGTCCTGACTCTCTGTGGTCATTAAAAATGTGTAGGGGTTTAACCCCGGCATCCTGGCCAAATTTGCCCCCTGGCCTCATGTCCATCATGGCCTCCTAACCATCCCCATATGATAATTGGCTTCATCACTCTGTCTCCTCTCATCCAGGTGGATGCTTCACACTGGTGGTGGATGAGGAGATTCCCCCCAATGTGTAAAGCGCTTTGAGTGTCCAGAAAAGCGCTATATAAATGTAAGGAATTATTATTATTATTATTATATGCAAATATACAGCCAAATATTTAAGCATTTTAAGAGTGCAGGGCTGCGACTTTCTGATATCATTAAATTTTAGCATCACAGGTAATGAAGTTTTTCTGCACAAATTCCACTATTAAACATAATTTAAAAAAAATAAGTTATTAACAGCCATGTAGCTCACAACAGATCTTTACAGGGTTATTGTTAAAATACATTTTTCTATGGTGAAAATGAAACTTTAGTGTTATGCCTGGTGCTGTTTAAATGAATTCTGGTTTGATTTCTCAGTTTAAAATTAGTTGGAACTCTGCCATCTGACCCCCCCCCCTCCCCTCCTCCAGAAAAAGAGGGGTCTTGGTCTGCTTCAAATCAACTCTGGAGATATTCAACTGAAATACGAGTGGCTAAATAAAGCCAAAAGTCAACTAAACAAACAGACAAAAAAAAACAAAGGACATGATGTCATGAGATGCTCAAGCATACCTGTTTTTTCATGTCATAGTTGCATCTGCATCTCATTAAAGCAGATCTTTGTGTGACTGTACAACGCCTAGCTTTGTTTTCACTCCTTAGTACATTTGATAAGATCTTTAGATCTTATAGAAGAAAAATATCCCATTGTTAAATTCTTTTGCATTATATATGTCACAAAAAACATTTATATCTTCAGGTTCTGTCATAAAAATGTATCAGTTGATCTTTTTGGTTCAGACCAAACTAAGCCAGAGAACCAAACTATAAGTGTGAAAACAAATATGGCACATGTAAGTGTATAAATGCTAGAATGCCTCCACAATCATTCATTGCAATTCCACTGAAAATAATATGGAGATCATTACTCAGATGTTTTTCTTTTGCATCTCACAGAAGAAAGTAATATCGATTTGGAACAACTTGAAGGTGAGTTAACGATGACATAGTTTTTATTTTTGGGAAAACCGTTGCTTTAATCTCAGTATGTTTAATCAAAAAGCGTTAGTCTTTTTTTTTTTCAAGATGCCCTTCTCTTCCAGTTAATACTTTTCAGTTCCTCATCAATAAGATCTGAAGGGCTCAGAGTGGAATTTCCATTCCTTGCTTTGTCTATGGCTAAAGAGGCCCCTGCGTTACAAGAGGCACAGGAGATCACCCATCTGTTAAAGATTAGAAACAAGATGCCGTTTAGTGGCTTCAGTGGAATCACGGGACAGTGCCAGCATTCACTAAATCACATGCAGACGTGTAGCTTGCACACATTCACCCTCTCTTTCTTACTTATTTTCCTCCTCTTACTTAGTCAAAACTTGTGTCCGGCAGTCCATTCAGGACATTTCCTTGGATCAAAGCCCTCATGTCTTGCTCAAATCCCCAAGCTTCACTGTCCAGTCCAGGAGTTGTTTTTTAGGCAGGCAAGCCTCAAAGCACGTAATGAAGCTCTTTCGTAACAGCGTTGGCTAAGGATGACTACGTGAACCTTCAAAACAACACGTATGCCCTTCATCGTTTGTATGGTTGATGATTAGAAACACAACAACAGGAAGCAGAGAGAGCTGTGCTTTCCAAAGTGAATCGCTAATGCATGTACTGTTTCCTAGGATTATGAATTCAGATAGTTAGAGTGACAGATTCGGATCCCTGTGGTGGAATATGTGGAGAAGTATGTCATCTTTTAATATTTTAGGATACTGGGAAATGTTTGTTGTTTAGAATTTTTGTATTATTAATTTTGAACACAAGTATGTAGTGCTTATTTGCTCACAAGGTTGGATCTGGTGCAATATTTTTGTTCATCATTATTTTATTCATTATCCTCCATTCATTATTCAGTTCCAGCAACTCTGCTTGGCTCCATCATGCCTTGCTCTATGGTGGATTGTTCTCTTACAGTCAGACTAATCATGCATTCATCACTACAGTAGAAAATACTTGCTGTCATTTGGCATAAAACATTGTCAGTGTATTTCGGCAATGATCTGTATATGGTCTGTTCTGCAAGAAATTCAGAAGTAGGCCCATTATGAAGACCTCTTTTACACATATTCCTTATACATAAAACAACAAGATACAGCTGGGGGAATGTAGAGTCAGAATTCCCAAGAGACCCATAGGCTAAGCAAGTCCCGACCTTAAAAGGACCTTTGTTACCACAGCGTTTGGAGCTGTACTGTCACACTGGGGGAAATTGGTGCTGGTTGCCTCAGGCTTTCCCAGTGTGTGTTTTTACGTCTGTATGTTTTATTACATTTGTTTAATGCACATCAAGACTTTATTAGAACATAAACACTGACAGTTATTGCTACAATGTGTCTGTTATGCAACCAGACTTTTAGAATTCAGAATTGAAAATTTGGCTTTGTTGCCACCGTTTGTCTTGGAAAAACTCAGAAATTACTTTGTTCAATTAAATCATTCTTGCTTTTATTTAAATTTGAACTGCAATTATTTTTTTTTTACAGTACAGCAGTTCAGATTAGGGAATACAAATGGTCCCTCTTTTAAAACCTGTTGATGTCTCAGGTGTTTCAGCTCAAAATACCTCATGGATCATTTATTATACCATGCTGTAAATGCCCCTGTCTGTGTAAAAGCAATAATAAGTAGGGTCTAACCTTTGCACACAATCGCCACAAAAGAAAAAATAATACATGTATAAAGAATATCTGTATGTCTAAATCAAAATGAGGTCAAAGCACTGGAAAATAAGCTAGAGTTGTCAAGGAGCGCAGACATCCTCTCGGGTTAATGCTCCAGAGTGGGTGACATATTGATAAACGGCTGGCCTCTGTGCTAGGCCAGAAGCCAAAACTTTACACCCAAGAACCACCAGCCATCGTCCTCTCAATCAGCTGTAGGACAGTATGAGATTCTGTCAGCCTTGTCATAAACTTTTAGAGCTGTTTGTATATTTTCCGTTTGGTGTTTATCCACTGCATGTTGATATATAGTGACTCTTGGGTGAGTTCTGTCCCTTTGTTGAAAGACATGTGTTTTTGTTTGAAGTTTGGGAGTTTGTAGACATTGCCCTGTTTTGCTTTGATCCTTTGGTGCTAACTGTTGCCTTGTATGTCATTAATCAGAGCAGAGGTTGATACACCTTCCTCCAAATGCCTTAGCGAAGTCCTCATGACGAACCGTTCTCTGGGGAGGTATTCTTTGATCTGAAGATGAGAAAAAGGTGGCCTGACATTGTTGAATCATTGTCTTTTTGCCTACCGGGTTCAGAGAACAGCATTTTTACAGACAGAGACAGTGGTCTGCATCTGCTGAGATCAGATGTAATGATCTGCTGCTTTATAAATCAGCGAACAAAACTGAACCACAGATGGCATTTTCACACTGTGATATTTTATGAACCGAAATCCCGGGATGAGATAAAGAACTTCTCTTTATATGGAAATCAAAGCCAAAGTTTGGACTGTGCATAGCATAATTTAAAACTGCATTAATTTGTGGTTGAATGGAATGTGTTGCATGTCAGGATGATGAGAAGGATTGTGTTTACCTTAGATAAACCTATATGTTTAAATATCTCAACACTAATCTTTAAGAATCCAGAAAATCCTCTTCAGGACATCTTAGCGAATGGATTTATAGGATCCGGGGGAAAGTATTCAGCTGAGGTGCATCTGTTTAAATACAGTATGTAAGGAATGGAGAGTTCTGGTGAGAGGGATTGTGGGAGGCACCGGTAGACATATTTCCCATTAGCATTTTTTCATACAGATATGTCTACATTATGCACAGTATGCCTGTCTAAGAATGGCATTTAAATGTGCATTTGTGTCTCCTTTCAGTCTATTTAAATGGCTGCATCCCATAGGATGTAGAATTGGAATGACAGAATGATGGAATCTATTTTCCATTAAGAAACATCTTTCAAAAGCATACACACTAGCGCACACATTTGTTTTCGTGAATTGTGGGACATTCCATAGGTTTTCATTTTAAATAAGTAACCGTCAACAGAGGTATTGTGTTTGGTGTTTTTAGGGCTGAGTGTGCTTGTGAATTGTTGTCATGTGTTTTAAAAGAAGACACACAAAATTCTCTTTAGCATCTTATTGATTGTAAACTGTAAAATACACACAAGACAGATATCAACTAGTCCAAATATAAACACTTATATGTTAATCATAGGGATTCAGGATTAGACACAATCACACAAACACAGATATTTATTTATACAGTCATGTAAAAAGAGTTAGGACAACCTATGAAATTACAATTTTTCCATATCAGGACATAAAAAAATATCTATTGGATTCTTTGGCAGAAACATACATTAGCACAAATAAAAACTGATCTGAACCGAACTGATCATCAGCAGACGTTTTAGTGGTTTGTTAGTCTGGAGTCTTCAGGTGTGAACACAAAGCCTGCCTGACAGCTAAAGCTTAGCCAGAATTAGGTCATGCAACAAGACAATGATGTCAAGAATGCCAGCAAATGTACAACACAACAGCTGAAAAAGAAAAAGTCAAGGGGTTATAATATTCCATTAAAATGCTATGCTTGAGCTGTGCAAAAACTCCCCATCTCCTCCAAAATCATCTGAGAGACTGATAAGGTCATACAAAAAATTATTACTTTAAGTAATTACTGTTAAAAGAGGATCTACAGGCATCTGAATCATAGGGTGTGCTAAGTTTGTCACCCATTGCTATACTGCAAAATTGTTGCAAACAATTTATATGGGCTGAATTTCAACTTAATTTGTTTGTTTAAATTCAGCCCATTTAAATTGTTTGCAACCACTTACCTTTGAAAAAAAAGAGTAAATCCAATGAATATTTTTTTTTCAGTGTATGAGATGTCTTATGATGTTGTTCATCTGAGGTTTTAGATTTTTTCTATCACATTAAGACCTGCCAAGGACCATATAGATTTTTGTATTATGTCCCAATACGGAAACCCATGAAATTCAGTATAGGGTGTCCTAACTTTCTCACATGACTGTAAAGTGTGTTCATTTGAAAAATGAAAAAAGTTACATCTTGCAGTTTTAAATCCACACTTGCAATAACATTCTGCACTTGCCGACTAATTCTAATGAAGGGAGTAAATCGAAATTTGCATTTTCGTTTCAGTTCTAAACATCATTAATTTCCTCAAGGAAAATGGCTTGACAGAAGCAGAAATTGGACAGGTCTGCTGCACCAGTAACTTGATTGAATTCGTGGGCTCGGATCTGCTCATATAATGAGTGAACAGTGCAATTAAGCTGAATATAACAGAAATGAATGTGGGTTAATTTTGATCTTTTTGACATTTTAGTCTCATGTTTTTTCATCAACAATAATGCGCTGTTCGTTCATTAGATGAACAGATCAGAATGTGCACACTCATAGTTTTCAATCATGTTAGTATTTGTCAAGCTATAGCCAACAAACATTTTTTACCCTTATTTTCTTTGACGAAATTACACTGGTTCTAAATTACGCTCATCCCTTGTGTCTCAATATGTGAGTGTGTGCTCATTTTTGTGTATATTTTTTGTGAGTCCTGGCCAATCTCTTGGCCTCGGTTAGGAGACAGACCAGCAAACAAAGTGCAGAGCACACAACACCAGCTCACTGCAGCCAACCGGCTTTCTGCCAGCTGTCTCTGTGTTCTCCCACACTGCTGCCTATTCATGCAGGCCTTAATTGGAGCTCCTGCTTTTAGAAAGAGAAGGAATGAGAATTCAAGAGGTTTAAACATCCCAATAAAAACACAGTATGATAAATGCATTGCACAATATGACTTAGAATGGGTTGCACAATGCTAGAGAAGGGTAGTGTATGTTTTCCATGTAGATTTACTTTTTCGTGCACGTAATGATGTAAACAGTGACATTTTCCATTGTTTATTGCATTATTGTATGATTGCATATTTAATCTTGATGACCTTAAACCCACTACTGCAAGCATTTTCACTGTCCCTGTCACTGTCAAAGCTGTTAGACCTTGAACCATTGTGTAATTAGCATGCAGTGAGCAATGCCAGAATCCATCATCGTCATCATCAGTATGTGCAAAAACAAGGGGGCAGTAGGTAAACACTGCCAACACTACTTAAAGCTATTTGTCCATCCATGTTTCATTTCTGTGTACTTGCGTGCACAAATGAGTGGATGCCGATGAAGCGAGTTTTGGGGTGAGGACAGTCTGTTTGGCTGATGAATGAATGATGGGAAACCTGTTAAAAATATGTGTGCAGTTCCATGCAGTATGATATTTTAATCTGTGTGTATTGTGTGTGTTTATGTGTGTTTTAATGTGTGCATGCCATGGGTAGGGTCATAAATGGATGCAATGAAGCGAGTATAATGAAAGCATAAATAGAAACCGGAAGGTGTGCAGGAAGAACAGAAGGAGAGGTAGAGGAATAGTAAGAGCGAAGAGAAGATTAAAAAGAGCTGCGTTGGTTTTAATGCACTGTTTACCTCACATTCCCTTTTTGGTTGCCATGGAATTCTGAAGCGTGTTTGTGGAGATGAATAACAATATTCAAATGCCAGACATTATTAAAATCTGAAAGTTGTGTAGATCTACTTGCTTGGTGCTATTCACAATACTTTTGTATTATTAACAGGAAAATAATAATAATAAAGCTGCTAAAAAATGGAAATTTACTTGATCATTTCAATTAAAATTGATAGCAATATCTGCTTTTACAGTAAAAAAGTTCAAATAGGCACCTCATATATTTAAGTAATATATATACTCATATATTTAAGTAATATAT
>CAIGQW010054382.1:6761258-6775220 GCA_903798125.1 Danio choprae
ATATATATATATATATATATACTCATATATTTAAGTAATATATATACTCATATATTGAAGTAATAAATGTATAAGTTATTGAACGATCAGTTATGCACGTTAAAGTATTTTTTGTATTTTTGCATTAACCCATAGTTAGTTTATCAATATGTATATAATTGGTATTATTTTGAATAATATGTTTATAAAATGTACAGTACTTTTGATATTACAAAAAATTATTGACTAGTTTAATCTTTAAACATTAAATACTGTACATAAAACCACTTTACTATTCATAAGTTATCTCTTCAAAAGTCTTATTTTCAACTATAAAAGTACACTGTAAAACACAATTCATTCATGTTGTCCCAACGCAAATCAATTAAGTTAACGTAACAAATTGAAGTGGATTGAACATAAAACAATTAAGTTGTCCAAAAAAAAAAAAATCTCAAGAATTGTGTGGTTTAAGCTCATTTTAAATAAGTAGTTTGAACAAGCAACAAAAATCATTTTTTGATTGTACAACCAAATGTGTGGCCTACTGGAAACAAACATTTGTAAATAAATAAATGAAATTTTTCAGCAAAAAGGCATATTTTTAAAATGCATTTTAAATATATATGTTTATCCGTCACTCCTAGAAAGACCAGTGTAAAGCCTAGGCCTCCCTAAATCTGACATGCTTCTAGGTACGAGTATTGCCCGGGCACTTGCAGTAGTATACACTCCCTCTACTGCTCAGAAATGTAAATGCACTCCAAGCAGACACAAAGCACATAAGTGTTATGGGCTTAATATTCATCATAATAAGATCACATGATTGAGATACAATATTTTTTTACAAAGTGCATACACTGCAGATATTCATGTGGCAGTTGCCTTTTTCTCTTCACCAGTTTGTGTACAGGTAGCTACACTGGAGTATGTTAGTTTTGAGGGAGGTTCCTGCTTCTAAAATGATTTGCTTGCACTTTATATAAATATATACAAAAAAGACAAACAAACATACTCTACCTCAACAGGAAAAGTAAACGCAGCGAGCTCTCAGAACATCTTATTCAAATTTGCACTCCTGTCATAGTTAATTTCCTCAAGTATTGCAAACGGAGACTAAACAAACTGGTTAGAGCGAGAGGAGTGAGAGATTAGAGAGAGGAAGGGGGAAAACATGACTTGTGCAACTCCCTTTCTATACAGTCATTAAATTATTTTTGCTGCTTGTTCAAGCTACTTATTTAAAGTGAGCTGAAACAACACAGTTCTTAGGCATTTTTGTGGACGACTAAATAGTTTTGTGTTCAATCCATTTAAATTTGTTAAGTTAACTTAATCGATTTTTTGTTGGGACAAAATGAATGAATGGTGTGGAACAGTGTGCACTTGAAATGTGGAGGAACAGACAGAGGACAGATTGTATTGTTTGGTGTGTGTGTGTGTGTGTGGTGTTAGTCTTTGCTCTCGATGGTGTGCTTTGAAATTCTTTTTCAGTTTCTATTTAATTTGTTTGCCTTTTAATCAAATCAGAAAATATCGTTTGTTCTGTGTGTCTGTTTAGTTGGATTATAGATTACAAGAGAGAAAATGCAGCTCTGATTTGTTCTTGCTAGGAAAAATCCTCTGCCGTTCACGTCACTGGCAGCATGACGGCTTGTTGTTTACAACACTGCAACCTGGTGGAGGTGTTACGGGGCTGACAGCAATTTGCTGGAACACACTAACGTCATTCGTTTTTAGTGAGAGTTGGCCATTTAGGCTGATGTGAATGGCAGTGATGGCCGACTAGCAGTATGTTTACATGCCCGGTTCTAATGGAGTCACAGCAGGTTTTCGCATAGTCAGGCTACAGTTTTCATCCATCTAGCATGACACAATGCATAAACAAATATTTGAAGGATTAAATATGTCACATGTCATCTCTCTCTTACTGAGAAAACAAACAACGGTGAAGCTAGTTGTAGTCAGCATTAACTGTCATGCTATCTGTCAGTTTGTTAGTCTGAATTTGAACTGATAGGATTTCACTCCGACTGAATTTGAACTGTTAAATTGTGTGCAATATCTATAGTCTATGGTAAAAAGTGTTTTAATGATGTGCATGCTGATATTATTGGTTATGTCACTCACCTTTCAAAAATCAAACATAAATGCATCTTGGCATTCGAAATGTATTTACTACATCATGGAACTTATTAGAATGTTAATGACCCTTGTATCATTAACATTGACTTGATACAAGATATGAAAAAAATCCCATTTACATTTTTTTTTTCTGTTTCACCATTGATATAGGTCCTCTCAGAGCAACACTAAGGTGTTTTGTTCCTGAAAGAATGTTTTTGAATGATTCATTTAAGTCAGTGGTCCATTCTTAAAGGCTCTGCACAATCAGCTGTTCTGAATGAATCATTTGAATAAGCAGTTCAATGTATCACTCGTAACCACAAGGACTTGCTGCTACCTTCTTAAATCCATAACAGGTCTAAAGTAGCCAAAATATACCAAAACAAACACATACTCTGCAAAATAGTGTTTAATACTGTTATCAGAAGGATTTCTTTTGTCAATACCGCACACCAATATATAATTAATATATAATTATCAGTTGGCATTTCTGTGTGTAGTTTGCATGTTCTCCCCGTGTTCGCGCGGGTTTCCTCCGGGTGTTCCGGTTTCCCCCACAAGTCCAAAGACATGCGCTATAGGTGAATTGGGTAAGCTAAATTGTCCGTAGTGTATGTGTGGGAATGAGTGTGTATGGATGTTTCCCAGTGATGGGTTGCAGATGGAAGGGCATCCGCTGTGTAAAACATATGCTGGATAAGTTGGCGGTTCATTCTGCTGTGGCGACCCCAGATTAATGAAAGGACTAAGCCGAAAAGAAAATGAATGAATATTAGTACTTTTTAGTACGTTGTGCAAACACACCCACAATACTGATATTTTTGTTGTTTACACTTTGCAATAATGTACATTTTTTAACGATTGATAATGAATTAGCACACACAAACAACTTTAACAAATTTTCCAGCCTTAATCTTTGCTAACATTAGTAAATAAAATGATTGTTCAGGTTAATTATTGATTAAAGATTGAAATGAGTATTTGCTGTAGACATATTGTTAGATCACGTTAACTAAAATAATTAACCAATATTAACGATTAAAACCTTATTGTAAAGTGTTTCATTTTTTTTTTATCTCCTATTCCACTTGGTGCGGGAATAATTTTTTGGTTCTCCAGGAAATTCTCCATTTCCATTGCTGTATTATACTTGCGTATAAGGAGCCTCTCTGCTTTGCTGCTATAGACACTTGTTAATTGGGCTCTAGAGAGAGACTAATTCCATCAACACACAAACACTCAGCAAACTCCCCAGCTGCTCATGTACTGGAGAAAAGGCCTGCGCTCCATTTCCTGCTCTTCTTCACCATTAGCATCACATTCCAACACACTCTACTTACACATGCTTGCCTCTTTAAAAGACGTTTCACACTTGAAATTGTTGAAAGCTCACAGAAAAAAGAGCATTCTGTCACAATTTCCTATATGATAAATATAGGTAGCTAATTAATAAAACATATTAAATAGTTTTGATGAATACTGACTTTCATTTCCCAAAAGAATAACAAAATAGTGATGAGTAGTAATGACAAATTCTTAATTCTTAACCCCTAATCAGTCATTTTGTTGATCTCAGAATTCTTAAATCAAAACACATTCACTTCAGTTTCATTTGGTTAAAACCAGAAAATAAAGCTGTCAGTGGAGTATTTGTTTTTTCAAATGTACAGTGTTTTTCAGTGCATCATTATATTTTTGTTGAAAGCATAGTTATTAAGTAGAACAACAGTGACTTTAATAGCTGTATGTCCATCTATGGAAAGAAAGCGTGTTGATCCTGGCTGTCTGGAGGGTACGTTTACTTGACAATGATGTACTAAAAAAAACTGCAAAGTTTCTAAAAAGTTTCACATACCAGTGACAGCATTGTCAAAATAATCCCTGTTCACATGTATCCATAGAAACACCGGAATAAAGCATTGTATTATTCATGCTGTTTAAAAATATCCCTTAATTAGCAGGTTTCATTTGGTGATTCATGTTTTTATCCCGGTTTATTTATGGTTATGAATTGTATTATGGGATCTTGATCTCTGCTCTGTCGATGCAACTAAGATGCAACAATTTTAGTAGTTTAAAACAATATATTGTATAAGAAATTATATAGAGAGAATTAAATATATAACAGAAAATGCACTGGCAGGTTTTACTACCAGGTTTTTGTATCATAATTTACAAGATGAACCCAGACAATATATTATATCAAACTATTAAAGATGTCAATAAAACTCAGCAAAAAAATAGCAAAAGTTGTTGAAAGATTAAGGTCCCATAATGCAATTCAAAAGGATTTAACAAATAATACGCATGTGCATGACATCAACATTTGATCAAATGTAAGTTTTGCCAAATTAAAACAATTTATTCTGAAATCTATTTTTCTATACAGTTTTCAGCTGTCAGTTTTTATAAAAAAATTAAAAATGTGCAAATGGTGTAAGTGCCATTTTATAAAATATTCATCTACAATGGTTTCTCTTCACTTTCATCACAGTAAACTATTTTATCAGACAGTAAGATTTAACAATGTGTAAAATACTGGGACACTAAGGCAGTTTAGGATTGGATGTGCATCGCTAATCAACTCATATATAATTATTATTATGGCTAATTATTAAAGGACCTATTATAAAGGATGTCATTTATAACAAAAAAGTGGGTTGCCCTTTATTTTACAGTATGCATACTTAACATGTGCTTAGCTTATACTTGCCTAAGAAAGGTGTGGGTTACCTACATGGGTTAAGGTTTAAGGTATAGAGGTAGGATTACTAGTTATTACCCAGTTTATGTAACTACTATAGCCCTATTGCATAGGATTAGTATTATCTAGGGACCTTGTGATATTTAGAAATGACCCCTCATTCACATTCAGTCATCTGGATGGTTTTATAGTATACATCCTATACATGCTAAATTAATTAGATATAATAATTATTTTGTTTTTGCTCTTCTGATGGTATTAATTTTTTTCTTTCTGCAAATTGTATTGTTGATGTATATTGACATGACTTTGCACCCACAATACTAGCAAAACACTCCAACACAGCCTCCATTCTTTCTGAAAGATGGATAAAAAGTGCACCAAAAACATTTATACAGTATACACGCCAACACATCCAATCACAGATATGCCGATTCGCATGGGACTAATATCACCACAGGTTCAGCACCTTGTGTTCAGCAAAACATAGTAGGTTATATGCTGGGGAATTCATGCTTTACAAATTACAGACATGGCTGGTTTACATGGGATTAAGATCACAGGCAACCTCTGCAATTATTACAATTGACTAGAGGTCATCAGGTAATACTAATCCTGTACGAATAAGGGCTCATGATAGATTCATAATATGTGCAGTACATGACTGTAAAATAAAGTGCAACCATAAAGTGTGATACATTAAGTTTCATGTCCCCCTGACCATTACCCCTCGTTTGGACTGGTGGGAAAAGCCCTTACGTCAGCTTTACCACAATAGCAGTCCCACACTGGTTGTGCTGAAGTGTCATTGTAAATCAGCAGCACTGCAGCAGAACATCCAATCAGAGGCGACAAACACACTCTCACACTCTTGCCTCCAGCCTCTGTCAACTATAAACACAGACACATATGATCAAAACCAGTGTAAACCTTACAGTATATCTGGATTCACCACACTTTCTCTGTATATGTCCAGGCCTGTAACTTTCTCTTCGTCTAAACACCCCTCCTTTTCTGTCAAAACTGTGTACAGTAAACACAGCATGCCTGTACCTTGTCCCAGCAGATCTGTGACCGCCTCTTTTTGAGTGGAGCTAGTTTTAGTGATACCCTTTCAACCCGGTACTCCTGAAATAATTACCACATGCAATCAAACTCACAGGCAGATTTTTTTTTTGTACATTTTATTTTTCCACCATGTTTGTCTTGGATCATCAGGGGGCTCCAATTTGGACCAGCCGCCTGAGCTCTTCTAAAAAGGTTATGGGCTAAAACGGTCCAAGACAGATGGTTGAATAAAACTGAGAGCAGAGAGAGAATTATGAGAAGAGTAAAGGAAAGATGAAGGGGATAAAAAGGGGAGTGGGAGCTGTATCCTGGAATAGCCTGCAAGTCGAGCTGTTAACTCCGCCTCCTCACCCCCCTCCTCTTTCTCACTCTCTCTCTTTCTCTCTCTCTGGCAGTCTTACAGTACAGTCTGTCATTTGAGCAGACAGTGAGAGCAGGAGGGAGGAAAACAGGGAGACTGAGCTGTGCTTTTGCCTGCCGTCTTCTCGCTTGTGCAGTGACACCCCTGAGACTGGATATCCGGACAGTTTATGATTCCCTAGCAGACTAGCTGGACTTTCACTGCTGTTGGGATTTGTTTTGAGGCTCTCCCCACACCCCTTTGGAGTTAGCGCTTCAGGGATATCCCCGGCGTGAACGTGCGCGTGTGATGTGCCATGCCCATGCCTGCTAATCTTGTGGCCAGCGATTGGGGTAGACCATGAAGGGGGGCCACCATCATCGGGGCTGTGCCTGCCACCACTTGTTTCGGAAAGTCCTGGCAAAGTGTGGCTGCTGTTATGCCCGGGTCAGAGGTCAGTGGCTTTAACACTTTCACAGGGGGTTTGATTTCAAAGACATGCAGGATAAGAAGTCTTGGAATACTATTTGAGAACTTCTTGGTGTGTTGTTTCCATTTTCCTTCCACAGTGGTGTTTTGATTTTTGTATTTGGGCTTCGATTCTCTTCCAGATTTGCTTTGGCAGATGCTCACCCACCTCTTTCTTATCTCTGTTCTCTGAGTGTGAATGTATTGCGTTTCAGGCGTGTCAGGGGATTCGTCTTTTTGGTTTTTTATTTATTTATTTTATCCTTACGCTCACGCTCAGCTGGAGCAACAGATGTCTGTCACTTCTCATGGTTACGGCTTCCCCTCACACTTTTTATCTCACTCCCCCTTTCAAAAGCACACATGAGATTATGAAGCGGCAAGAAGGGCGCGTGTGCATGTGTGTTTATGTGCACAAATTAGATGCAGTGTTTATGTGTAGGACATGGTGCCATGTGTTCAGGAGGGGGGGGGGTTGGTGGAGCACGTGGGTGGATGAAACACTGAAGGATTCACGGGAACATTTGTTCCCCACTTCAGTTGGGAGATTCTCACTAAGGACCCTGTTTGTTTTACTTCTGTTTTATGGTTTTTTTGGTCTCACCAATTTTTCAGCCAATGGAGTTTTTGGTAATAAAGTGGTAATCTAAATGAAAAATTCTAATTTTGTTATTTTCATACTCTCATGTCATTTCAAACCTTTTTCTTTAGTATAGAGAAAGTCAGGGGGGTCCAATGTTTGTTTGCCTCCCTTTCATTATATAAACAAAAGTAGTTTATATCATTTTTCTGTTGTATTACACAGTAGAAAGAAAGTCACAATGGCTTGAAACAAACAAACAAAAAAAAGAGTAAATGTTGCCAAATATTATATTTTAAGTGCACTATCTCCTTCAAGTTTGCAGTAGTAGAGTTCAACTGGGGAAAATATTGCTTATTAAATAATTTAGATATCTCGACATTACATCTATCCAGTTGATTCTTGCTATACTCCATCTGTTTTGAGTCTGGAATTGTATAATTTATGTAAAACATGCTGGTCTAGAGCTTTCTTCGCATGCATTTTTTTTTATCATCATTTCGACTCTGTGGGGCTCTGGCATAGTTCAGATGCTTCTAGTTTAATCTCCAGCGCTTATGTAATGAATATTCTTCTTCTGAGCCAGAGTATGTGCTTTCTACCTTCATTTAAGATCATCTAAGTTAACCTCAAACCGTGCAAGCCATGTAGGTACTGCAGTGTATCGGAAATAGATGTTATTTGTTTAAGTATGTAAAGTTTTGTCCATTTCTTTGCTGTTGTTTGATGGTGTTTGAAATCACTTTTATGTATTAAAAATAAAATGGAACCCTAAAAAATACTTAAAAAAAATCATATACAAATCCAATTAATGTGCGACAGATTAGACCCCCAATTTTATATCCGTACAAAACATGCCGAAAGTGAATCTATGTGATCAGTAAAGATATAAAATGACAATTAATTAATATTGTGGAAGTGTTATCCTTAAAGAGAGACTTTTGATGTGTAATCCAGTGATTCTTCTAAATATGACATGATTTTTATACATTTTTGTTACACAGTTACATTTTAGTTGGTGTCTTTTGTAAGTCATCAAAAGTCAAACATTTATGATTGTCAATCATTTTTACTCAAAATGAAATGGGACACATTTAAATGTACCAGAAAAAATTAGGACAGAATTACATGTGTTTTGATTCTTGCAAACCACTTTTTGTCATTGACCCATGCATGATCAGAAAAAAAAATTAAAACAAACCCACTATTACTGCTCACAGAGTAAATAAGTTATTTTTGATGATGACCAATGTGCTTCTGGAAAAACTTAAAGCTGACTGTTGTATTGGTCAAACTACCGAGTGCACTTTAAATCAAACAGAGAAAAGACGTTCTCATGTGAAAATTGGCAGTGCACTTTCATCAGCAAAGGTGAACGTCTCAAAGTGACTGTACCCTGTGGTTACATATAGTGCTGCTCTAAGTCAGCAAATATAAATTTAATGTTGGACATTAGCATCAGGCTCTCTTCTTTAAATATAAATCACATTAAGAGAAAGCTGTAGGCAGATGAAGCCGCTTAAACCCATATGTGCCTTCCTCCCACCCTCCTCTTCTCTTTCACTTTCCCAGCCTGACTCTTCTGCCTTAGAGATTATGTGCCTCTTTTTGACACCTAAGCTCTATTCTTTATGATAGAAGGCAGTATAAATGGCTGGTTTATGTAAGGGCGTTTAATCATGCTTGAATGAGGGCTAAATGTTTATTCAGCCCTGGGAATAAAGTACACAACCTAAATGTGCCTGGAGCAGGAGGGCTGTCGACGTGCTGTTTTCTGCATGGTTAAAGGGGCAGACGTGATTGCATGTGCGGGAACAGCTATCGGCCTGGTGCACAGCGTCACGCACATCCCTTTTGGGACCCTACAGATGTGTTTCTGCTGTGGTGGCACACACATGTCTCGTATCTAGAGTGAATTGCAAAAACTTGCATACACCCTCTTTGTTTTGATGTTGATAGAAAAAACAATCTAGATTGCACAAAGATAATTATCTCCACATATCAGTCTTTCTCCGATGGTTTTTCCTGGCTGTGAGGGTGTAATTGATGGAAAAGTTCAGTGATTCGACTTTACCAGTACACTTTAGAAGGAGATGATATTGTCATGATATTATGGTTACCAAAAGATTATAAAAATATATATCATGGTAATATATGATTATATTATGGAATATCTTGTGATAAATATAGGTTTAGATATTTAAGATTTAGTTACACTACAGTTAAAAAAAGTTAAAAAAATGTCTTGATCAACAATACATTTGTTCAATCTAAATTACAATAAAATTAATTAAATATTTAATTAATTAATATATTAAATATAGTTCATTTAATATTAAACCTTTCAATTTTAAAATATTTTATTATATAATTTGTTTATTTTATATTTCTGTCAACCAAACTGAAATTTCATCCTTATTACTCCAATCTTCAGTGATGCTCAAAATATATATTATTTTTATTTTGGTTTAATTGTTGTTTTTACTACATTTCTATGTGGTTGTTAGGGTGTTCTGAACTAGTCAAAAGTTGGCAATTGCTTTTAGGTTTATATATCCCTTGACTGAATGTAAATGTATTGCGTTTTTACCCAATTTAGTGTTCTTCATGCACAAACCATATGTTTGATTTATAAACAATTTTATGCTTCAGTGTCACAAAAGCTCAACCACTTCCATCAGTAGCCCAGTGGTGTAGCCATCTATCCAAAGACCAGCAGAATGCAATCACATTGCTTTTTCAGCCAAACCATCATTCTGGTAATTGCACGGCGGTGAAAGCTGTTTCTTTTCCACTCTGCAGCTGTGGATGGCTATTATTTACAAACCCAGCAGGAATCTGCCATATGACGTCTCTTCTTCCCATCCTAATGAGCACCAAGATACAAGACGCATGACAATCATCTGTTCAGATGCTATTAAGGTGACCATGACTATGTAGCTGAGACAGTTCCCCACTGATACCTGAACGAAAACACTGCCTTGCTTTATAGGATGTCTGCATGTGTGCGTATGTATCATTCATAGACCTACTTAGAGAATCAATAAACTTAGAACAGAAATCTTGGGCGTAATGGCACCATGCATTGACCTTATAAAATCAAGCATCAGCAGAGCTTACAGCTGCGACAGCACATTTCAACATAATTGCTATTAGCATCACACTGAACTTACAGCTATAAAGACAATATTGTTTTAGTTTAAAAATAAAAGCAAAAGGGACAGAAAAAAAAAACAGAGACAGAGGAAGTGAAGGACGGACGCAAATGGTCTGAAGAGACATAACTCAAGAATTGTGTCTGAGCCCAGCTAAGAGTTTGTGTTATCTTTTGAAACTTGCTTGGCTCTGACAGAAACAGGAAGCTGAGTTTTTACTTCAGGAAAAAACACATCTTTGCCTAAAATGAGCTTGACAAAAGAGCTTGTTGTAGAGTGTTGCAGCTGTGTTCATAGAGAAGAACATGCCATGGGGCTGAAAACCATTTCAGATGTCCCATGGAAAATATTTAGGAATTGCGCCCACTGATTAGCATGGCCGTGTTGTTTGTTAGCATTTTGTGGCTTATTTTAGCAAGCGATTCAAGTCTCGCATTGATGCTTCCTGGTTAAACTGGATTAGTTAGCGAACATGACATTTTTTGGAGGTCAAATACTAAAGTGACGCAACCGTTTAGTGAATTTACTTAACTTTCTAAGAAAGGCAGTGTTCCCTGCCATCTCTGGGAGTCTGTTGTGACGCAGATATTTGAAGCTCCAGCCTCGTCGTCCTTTCTCAGCATGATCCTGCAAATGCAATTTACATCACGAAAACAAAATGGTTCCCCCAAAACAGCTTTATGCAGTACGTTACCATACTACATGACCTTCAGAGGCATGTAAAGCCTCTTACCCAGCTGCTTTAAAAGGCTAGTGAGGAACGATGCTTTAATGAAGCCTGAGTTTGAGCATGTGCTTCTCGTCATGGTAGTGATTAAGAAGGAGACAGTACCACTCTGCAGTAAGTCACAACATCTGCTGCTATATTACGTTTCTACCACTGCAAAGCCCCCTACACTTCTGGTGGTATGTCACAAACCCATAGGTAATCTTGCTTTTATATAGGCTTTCCAGAGCACAGGCAGTCATAATGTGTCAGACAGGCTCCAGTGGCAGGAAAGAAGTAAGCGATTCGAGTAAGGACCTTTGCGGCGTTTCTCTGCCAAGAGAACAGGTCTCCTTTCCAAGTCTCTGTTTTCTTTGGCCGTGCTGTATATTGAAACCAATGGCTTCGTGCTTTCTGCCTCCCCATGCCTTCATTTTCACCTGCAGGTTTCCTTTCTTGTTTTCACCACAAGCCAATTTCGAAAGCTTGCTGGGGTAATGCCTGTGAGGCGAGATAAAGAGCAATTAGAGGTGGAGAATCAGTCACAACAATTGTTTGTTACTCCCCATCTAATGTACACATAAACAATGCATCTGTGTCTTGAAAGCCAGTTGCAAAATGCAAGAGAGAAACTTGTCGCTGTTTGATGTTAACATGTTCTTTGTAAATCACTGGGAAAAATGTAAGCAAACCCTTCCTTCTTATTGTTTGTTAGCATATTGGAATGTCTTCCAAATCACCCTCTGTACTGTAACTCATTATTCCAGTGCTTAACACTCAACTTAAGATTCGTTTGAGCCAAGGGGGTTAATGTTTTTACAACAACAAAAAAGTAATAAATGAAATAAATTAGCTATTGCTATCTAATGACTTAATGCACAGATCCAATAAACTGATACACATGCTTTTTTTCTCATCTGCATTCACTTAAAATTCGCTTGTCTATTTAAATATTTGATTCAATTTTTAATCCAATTTTGTGTGCATTATTGTCAAGTGTAAGGAAACACGAAATAGGACAGTATGCTGTTCGAAAGGCAGCTGTCTGAGAATAGTTCCAGAACCTCAGATCGTATCGTATGTTGGTATGTTTCGTTACACTTAAATGGTTTAACATTACTTAACTGTTATTATGACACAGCAGTGGTTGATTGGGGCTGTGTCAATTGTGTCATCATTCATGCTTGCACCAAATTATTGAGAAGTCCTTATTTTCAAACCGTACTATTATCTACATCACTCCAATACTATAGTTGACTGACTGATGACTGATCGAAATTGAGACATTATATTCACTCACAGTGTGCAGGTATTCTGCTGCAGCTGGCCTTTTGAGTGTACTTCAATTAGACACTTGTTATTGCGGTACATTATAGGGTTGTATAAGTGAACATGGTAATGTCTACTATGGTTTCTGACACCACAGTAAGTGGTTCGGATACAGCCATGCTCAAGAATTAACCGCTATGTAAAAGTTAAGAGCAATTTACAGATTGGAACAGCAATTCCTGGAAGGGACTGTTTTTTATTTGATACTTTGTCTGCAGTTTGCTGTTTAAAGTATGCATCAACATGTCCAAAAACAAGAAACTCAAAGAAATTCATTTAAGGCTACACAATTCGTAGGTCTTGTAGCATTGCAGGTCTTGTAGCATGCAAGTAATATAATACAACCACTTTGCAACCCAAAGGCATAAGCGTCCATCATAAGGTCCATTTCAAATTTATTTCTTTTTATTTTTCTTCTCTTTAATCTAGTTTGTCAGAGAAAGCCAAGGTGAGCTGCCCCTTTCCTGCTTTGCTTCATCTTGGTCTCAGTATTCCCAGGGTTCGGCTGGATTTGTCATGCATGCACATCCAGGCCACCACAAGCCCACCTGAGGCAAGTGTCTCTGAACAATCTTGACTCATCCTCGTAATGAGCTGGCACTCGCAATGCTTGGCAGCTTTTCAACCAAGAGAAGGAGAGAGGGGTTCACAACTACTGCAATAATAATTATCTCATACAAAAAAGGCCGATCTGCTCCCATTACACATGAGTTCTGATAAGTGGCTCTTCAAGGAGCTTTTTGATTGGACATGTTATTAGCTGCTATTTAACAGATGTTTTTTTTATGCAAGGCCACTTACCAGGGCCTGTATGCTTGGAACAATCTGGGTTTAAGTGCAAATCTCAAGGGTGCAATAGTGCTGAAGCCAAATGGCATGAGCTCTTTAGCACTGAACCCTCAACCTTTGTGGCAACAACCCTAGTCTTTGCAGTCCATTTTAAATCAAAATGTACCACTGAATACGTTTGAATAAATGGATAGAAGAATGGATAGAAACTATTCAAATTGGAGACACTGATAAAAGATATTTCTTGGATGGATGTCTCATATCTTTCAATCCATCATAAAACATCTATAAATAATGGTAGTCTATTTATATATTAATTTTGATGGGTTTTTAGATGAATGTATCTGATATTGGATGGGTAAATGGATTGATAGGATTTATGAATGATAGGTATTTTCGAGTAGATACAGACATATTCATCGTAAATAAATAAATTAAACATCTATCCATAAAACCATGAATCCAAAGCCTGTCCATCTGTCTTAACTATCTATGTTTGGAAGAATATATATGGATATGATTTGTGATAGATACATCAGTATGTCTTGTGGTGGGTGGATGGATGGGATAGTTTTAGATGGATCATATTCATCTACCCAAATTTATATCTAATGTATGGATTGATAAATATAGTTGATCATATTATTAGATAGAAATGGCATGATAGATTGATAGATAGATAGATAGATAGATAGATAGATAGATAGATAGATAGAT
>CAIGQW010054382.1:6800172-6817182 GCA_903798125.1 Danio choprae
TTTGTTTGTTTGTTTGTTTGTTTGTTTGTTTGTTTGTTTGTTTGTTTAAATAAATAAATTTTATTATATTCTTTACAATGTGGTTTTGTTGGAATTAAACTGAGCCCAAACTCAAAACTAATTTAAGCCACTTCTCTAGAAACAAAAAGCATGTCTGATTTGTGTTTAGGTTAAAGCTGGCTACTGGCATACTACTGAAAAGATTAAAATAGGATTAATTTATGGAGGAAATTAAGAGTAACCTCTTTAATACTATTAGAAAAATATTATTTTGTAACAGGTATGCAGCTTGATGTCTGGGCATAACACAGTGTGTGTCTCTGGGCAAAGTGTGTGTGTGTGTGTGTGTGTGTGTGTGTGTGTGTGTGTGTGTGTGTTTGTGCTGTCAAACTGTGTTGAGCTAAATCAAGGGGTCAAACAGGGGCTGGACTAGACACTGAGAGACTGAAACTTGCGAAGCCTGTCCTTGCTGCCGCTGATAACCTCAGACAGCCACTGTTCTGGGTCAGGAAGACAGTAGTGGGGGCGAGAGGCACAATGTGGAGGGAGAACAAAAAAAGTTGGTGACCTTCCTGTGGACTAGGATTAAAGTGTGTTTCCTGTGCACATCCCCCTCTGTTCTTTTCCCAGGGTCCCTCTGACACCAGCACCGTGCTCTCAGCCTGGGCCTGGACTTTGGGGCGGTGGTCTAAATTTAGCTCTCCAGTGTCACACGATAGCTTGGCTAACCAGTGGAGCTTCTCAGAGTCTGCCCTAAACCAGTCTGAGTAGCCCTTATGTGATTAACACTGACTGGGATGTGCGGCACGAGGCCTGTCTGCATGGGTCATGTGCTGACTCACACACACATGCATTCAGTGATGACAGCGTCCATGTTGTATACGCACACACAATTTAGGATGTGCTGAAAAAAACACTAGAGCATCTCTATCTCAGTGAAGATTTTATTTAGAAAATATGAAAGTGAACATTCCGATCTGTTTTTTGACCCAGAGAGAGCAGTCATCACGTATAGATAAAAGACAGCTTCAGTGTCTAGACTTTTGAACCACATGGTATTGTTATTTGTTACAAGAAGCCATCAGAGAAGTGCATTTATTACTGAATTATTTGTTCAAGAGATTTGTTCAAGTAAGGTCTGTGGGTGAGTCACTAAATCATTTGATCAAGAGAGGAAATGCTAATCCATCCATTAATGATCAAATGAAGTTTTATCAAGTGACTCCTTTAATAATTTGTTCAAGAGATTTGCTAAAAGTTCTAATAAAACTTCCAAGAGATTTGTTCAAAAGTGCTCATTTGTCCAGTAGTGAATTAAGTCTATATTAGTGAGTCATTGAATCATTCATTCATAAGATTTGTTCATTTAATTGTGTGCATTTTGGATATCTACTCCAAAATTATTTGTAATTTATAGACTTAAAATAAATAAACGTCTTGTTTTTGTTGTTGTTGCTGAAGTTCATCAATACAGTATCACAATTAAGAAAACATCATAGAGCAGCAAATCATCATATTACAATAAATTCTGAAGAATCATGTGACACTGAACACAAGAGTAATGATGCTGAAATTTAGCACTCCCATTACATGAATGTATTATTTTTGAAAACACAAAGCACTTACTTGACATAATATTAATTAACCAAATAAATGTCGTAGTATGGGCAGTTAAAGTGAAGGGGTTGTGCATTGTATTTGGTTAAAGTCCACAGAGTCAACAGTCCTCGTAGTTGAAGAAAGTCTGTGATGGGAAAAATTCTTCACAGTGCCTCAGCTATGGGCCATATTTAGTGCTATAGTGTGTTTATGTAGAGTGTGTTTATATATAAGACAGATTTATTTTGTTTTCCCTGTGCTGTTGATGGTTATTCTCGACTTAATTCCTCTTCCTTCTCTCTGTCTTTCCAGACTCATACTCAGCCGCTGGCAGTGAGGGCAGTATCTCCACCTCGGTGGCCTCTCTGCCGCCCCAGGCTTCGGGCAGTTCGGCCCCAAACTCCCCAGGCTCCCGTCGCTCTGTCAGCACCCTGAAGAAGTGGCTGACAAATCCAGTGCGTAAGCTGAGCGCTGGGGCAGCAGGAAGTGCCAAAGGGGAGCGGCAGGTCCGCAGATTGGAGGGTAAACCCCCGCCTCCACCCACCAGGAGCAGCCAAGAACTGGGCAGCCCACAGTCAACAGAGGAGCAGTTCACCATTCTGCCAAGCATAGACAAAGAGCTGGTGAGGAAAATGCTTTCATGTGTTGTAAATCACTCAATATTTTTCATAAAGTATCAAATAGAGTTTCACAGAAAATCATAAATCATTTTTAATCATGGACTCAATTATTGCTTCTGTTGATTAATTAATTTGGCTGCAAAGTTAAAATTGACAGTTCGTATTGAATTATGCAGTATTGCAGTATTTATTAGGCTTTTAAAAATCTTTGTTCTTCTTTTTGTGTGCCATCTTATCTTCTTACAATGACATATCTTTTCTGATGAGATGCTTAAGGGTGTGTTGGAGGGCCAACCTGTCTCTCACATGAGATTGACCAATAGCAATCCACAATGATTCAGTAATCCAATCAGTTCCCACTATTCAAAATTTAGTCCTGCTCTTTGTATTTAAAGTGATAGTTCACCCAAAAATGTAAGTTTACTCATAATTTACTCACGCTCAAGTTGTTCCAAACCTTTATGAGTTTCTTTCTTCTGTTAAACACAAAAGACTATATTTTGAAGAAGTCTGAAAACCTGTCCCTATTGACTTTCATAGTATATATATCAAAATATCGTCATTTATCTTTAACAGAGGAAAGAAATTTATAAAGCTTTGAAACAAGTAAAGGGTGAGTAAATGACGACAGAATTTCCATTTTTGGGTGAACTATCCTTTTAAGATCAATATGGTACAACATCAAATCTATGAGATAAATGAGTTAGGCTAAAAGTGATTTAAAAGTAATCAAAAACATAGATTACAATTCATTAAATGTGTTATCTAGTAAGTACATTACTAACTATAATTGTGTAATTTGTCATTAGAAATAGACAGCAATTTCTAAGTAACCTCCCCAGCTCTGCCTATAAGTATATTAATAATAACAGAATAATTAACTAATCAATTAACTGATTATTTTTCCTCAAACTGCAATAATCTTGTTTAGAAAATGAGCAAAATAATCATGATGATCAGATTAACCATTATCGTGCATCTACGGTGTCAACAAGCCTTCATATCCTGTTTGTTCGATCACAGAAAACACCAGTTTACATCACACTACAGGTGTTGCTCTGTTTTTCAAATCGCAGTGTGAGTTGCACCACACCGTGCAGCCAACTGCTCGCTAGAGCCCTGTGGTTCGCCTCTGTCCAGGTGAACTAACCTTTAATCGCTGTGACCCTCCAATATACTTCTCATCATAGTCTCACACAGAGAGGAATTATGGGTCAGCTTTATTTTGACCAGAGTATTGATGTTTGGGAAAGACAGTGAAGATTGTGGTTCCTGGTTGTTGTAAAGCAGTCTTGTGTATGTGTGTTTTGTGTGTGCAGGAGTGGAAAGATGGACTACCTGCTCTTGGCGACTGTGATCCAGGTCTCCTGCAGTCCTACAGCTTCCAATCGGACTCTCCACAGGGATCCACCACACTAGGACAAACACAGGTAATGCTGTTTTCGTTTTGATAGTCATGGTGTCAGATTGTGTTGGGGCTTAGACTAGAAACATGTCAGACTACACGCTTTGCTTTCTGACCACTTACTGCTTGTCATCTTTAAAGGAGTAGTTCGTCCAAAAATCCTGTCATTATTTACTCATCTTCTACTCAAGCCGTTTCTAAATCTTCCATTGACTTCCATAGTATTTTAGTGTTCATACTATGGATGTCAATAACTATGTTTTCACTCAAAGATGCAAATTAGATTTATGAACAAAACTGTAATACTGCATAAAACATTCACGAATAAAGCAACGTTTCCATCTAATGAGTGAAAAAGAACAAAATTGCCATTTAAGAAAATGAAAAAATGGAAATTTGCTACTGTAGTAGAAACCACGGTGGGCCTTTTTCTTATATACTTATATAATTTCTTATTATAATGTGTCTGTTGCTGGTTTGTCTAATAATGCTGTCCCATCATGTTTACTTTTTTTATCACATGATATAGTAAAATAAAATCACATGATTTTTTTTGATGTGCATGCTGGACTTCATTTGTAAATGCGATTCCATCGTAATTTATGTGCATTTTTTCTTATCGGATAAAAAGTTTATTCTGCTTAGTTGTGCGCATAAGTCTTTTATGCTCATTTTCAAAATTTTGGTCATTCCGTTAAACATTATATTATACCAAAATGCTCATATAAATAGGTGGAAGGAAACAAAAATGACGTCTGCTTTTTCCAACATTCTTCAAAATATCTTGTTTTGTGTTCAACAGAAGAAGGAAATTCATGAAAAAAACACACAAAACCCACAAAGCTCTTTTGCCTTCATCACATCACATGACACAATAAATGTTTGTGCATTGTTTAGGTTCTGAGAATGTAACATTGATGTCTCTTTAACAACAGACTGGTATGTGAAACTCTTGGATGTATTTTGTCTATGCCATTAATAATTTTGGAAACCTAGCTTTTAGTCCATCACAAGCACTAGCTTTAATAGTTGTGAATACAACAGCTTTCTTCTTCCATATTAAGGGGTTTTGCTGTCATGATAGCTTTGCTTCCAGGTGGACTGTTAAAAAACGTGTCACATATCACAGAAATCCTGTAAAATTCATATAATCAGATGATGACTTTGAAACTTCTGGAGAGATTCCAATTTGATTTACCGTATGTCTCAGATGCTCAGCCAGCAGTCTGTGGGCATAACGTTTTAGGCTGAGAGTAGGGATTTAGGGTTTGTCTGCCAGTTTGCACAGGAGTTTGGATGTGTGAGTTTCCACGCTAAATGTGAGACTGGCCAGATGGTCATCTGACTGATGGGTCATTTGTTGCCAGGCTCTCTTACACAGGGTGAACCCATACAAGTAAGAACATGCGTTGTTCAAACATACTTCTTATAAAGTGGGGTCCAAAGTACTTCTATTTTTTGTTAGTAGGGGTCAGTAGATATATTTTCATTTATGGTCACAAAGTTGTATTTATTTGAGCAAATGTGCAGTAAAACAGTTTAAAGTAACGTTTGACTATTTTTATAGACATGAAACAGAAAAGTATCAGAAAAGTACTATGTATACATGGTTCACTAAGGTTGGGGAGCCAAAATTATAACTGGTACAGTATGCGTTAAACTGCCACTTTAATGACTGAGCTGTTAAAAGGCGTGGGAAGTACATTATAGAGGATTGAAAACATGCTTCTTTATATGGAGAAATCAATTCAACCAGGCTTAAAACCGCTTACTGTACTGTATTTACCGTGCACTTGGGCTTTCAATTGTATTTGCACTACTTTGTGATAACCATAGACTCAAAGCGTTGACAAGTGTATTTGTTAAGGGAAATGGATATCAGCTACTGTAAGCTAAAAGACGAGAAGACTTTGAGGAAAGGCTTTATTCATTAGACTGTTCGTGTACTTTAATGTACCCTAAGTATATTTCAGGCTTTAGCATACATGTTTTTTTTTTTCATTTTCGTAATTTTATTTATCTCCAGTTTTAAAATCTCAGATTTTCAATACGGTCTCAGACGTTTTAGACCACACTGTAATTTTTTGTGTAGGCTTGTATCCTCGCTGAGCCAGAGCATATAATTTAAAGGTGTCAGTTTGTGTAATTTATGTAATTTATTTATGTAATTTGTGTAATTTGTGTAATTTATGTAATTTATAAAATTGTGTAATTTGTGTAATTTATGTAAGTTTGATACCCAGTGGTTGAACTAGGTATTGCTCTCCTGGATCAAAACAAACGCAAGCGCAGGTTGCCAAATTGACGACAGGAGTGAGTGCTTTAAACCGTGTTCTAAATAAAAGCAACGGCACCCAATAGAAGGAATATTTCCCATATTAAAAGGAGGTTTTTTTCCCCTAACCAACACCTCAAATTGATATATTAGAAACGGCATCTATTTCTCACAGGTGAACAACAGAAAACTATGACAATGATCACCTCAGGTACACCTCATGTTCTTTATTCAGTGTTAAATGCTAATAATGTGAGTTTGAATGCCATTTTACATGACGTTTATTGCCATATACTGAAAGCAGCAGCAGATAGTTTATCTCAGATCTTGAAAATAAAATAAACCGTTTGAAATTGAACTTTAGAGATAAACACATATGAGTGATTCAGCATGTACATTTAATAATGTTAAACAGCTTTAATATGTATTAAGTAGATTATAAAGCTTACCGTTTAGAGAGTGCATATTCTGTGCTTCTGAATATCTGTATTTAAATTTCTGTCGTGCTTCGTCTGGTGCAAACAGCCAAACTGCTTATCACTGCGTATCTCTTCACGAAACATGTTGTTTGGACACGCAGTTACAATGTAACCTGCTCACCTGGTGTTTACATTCGTAATATTTATATCATTTGCTAATTAATAACCTCATGTGGAACTGAATCTGCGTCTCATTTCGGAGTCTGCTACGGTCCACCGAGGTCGCATTTCGGTCACAGACGCATGCTTTACGAGCCTTTCTGAATGAATGAATAAATGAATGAATGAATGAATGAATGAATGAATGAATGAATGAAATACACGGTTTTCCACCAAGGCAACCCGGGTTGCTAAAGTATAATTGGCTAAACTGGCATTGGGCAGGTTAAAATGACCAAAACAAAGACAGCGTTCCAGCATGGAAAAAACATTTTCACCTTCACATTTCACATTTCTACCTTCAGCATTGTTTTTCAGTGTGTTAACTTGTTTCTTAAATATCTGCAAACATATTATGTTATTTTTATGCTTTAGACAAGTCAAAAACGTACATACAGCACCTTTAATATAAAACACTGTGCCACACACACACACAAACAAACAATCACAATAGCTGGAAGAGTGCAAATTCTGATTGAAGGCTTAATGCACTAACATTCATCATTCCATTCCATCAAAACTGATGAAAGGTAATTATGACCAGAGGTGCAGAACAACAAGAGGAGGAACCTGAGATCTCAAGCACTGCGATTATAATTGGAAATGAGTTTAACATTTAGTTCAGCAACAGCGTGAAGCTCAAGTCTAAACACATGAGTGAAACTAATCACAGTGACAGACACACAAGGGTAATTGTTAAAGTATTTATATTTAGGTTTGTACTTTTCAAATTATGCTACTGTTTAAAAGATAGGGGTTTAGGATTTTTTGTTTTCAGATTAAAGAAATCTCTCGGTTAAGTTTATTTAATCAAAAATATGGTAAAAACAGCAAATGTTTAGATTTTACAGTCTAAAATAACTGCTTATATTTTAATGTTTTTAAATGTAATTTATTACATGAATGTCATGGAAATGCTCCATTTAAAACAAAAATCCTTGATGAATATGCATTTCAAAGGGAAAAGATAAAAAGTAAACGTTTTAATTTTGTAAAACGTAAATAAATATAAATAAAGTAAGTAAATATAAATAAAATTTCATATAAATGTTTAAAAGCCAACATTTACATTTAATAATCCTACAAATTGAATTACCTGGTAACCATCAAATTATGAGGAGCAAGATCTATTTGGAAGAGGAAAACTTTTAATATTTAAATTTCAAAAAAGCAAACCATGGTTTATGACAGAAAATGGGTCTTATTATACAAACCGAAAGCTCACATGAATAGAATTACAGTGTAATCAGTTATTAATATTTCATTGATCCTCTCTTGCATTTGAATAACAGACATTTTCCTGCAAATTTCCTAATAAACGTTTCAAAAAATGAAACGATTGAAATGCAGATCACACACAAACGTTTTCCATCTACATTAGTATCAATGAATTGAATAATTTTGAATAAAGGGTGAAGTATGAATTTTCCTTGACCATATATCACTTTCAGGCCACTACTGTATAATGTAATGTATTCATAACAGAGACCAATGCTGAGTTCATCATTGCATTACTATGGGTCTTATTTCTTTCCATGGAGAGGTTGAGATGTATATCACAATGGTTTGAGTCAGATCAGCTGACACTCCGCTTTGTACCTGACACAGAACCATTTGCTGTGGCAATCCAGCATGAGTTTATTATTTGTTGGCTAATGGAAAATTCCTGAATGAATATGTAAGCACTCTTCGGATCCGGCCTGTCTCCCGGTCAGAGGAACGCAGCACATGTTTATCAAACTGGCTGTTTTGTTTGATTCGCCACACAAATGGAGGTATGACACAGCAGTTTGATAGAGGAACCACTGATGATATAACCATAATGTGAGTCCTAGCGTAGCCTATATACAATTTTTTTTTTAAAGCAAGGTTGGATTACCTCTGTCTCTGCTCCAGCTAACTTTAACAATTTCCTGTAGAAAAACAACAACCAACATGATCTCAGCTTTTTATTAAAGGCCCAAGTAAAGGCTCTGGGCTTCTGGGTAGAAAACAAGCCGTGGAGATAAAAATAAAGGGGAAAGAGCAGGAGTGGGGGTTCTCCTGCAGACTGTGCCAAAATACATCTGGAAATGATCTCTGAGTAGACCTGAGAGCAAGGCAGGAGTGATTGCACTGCTCTAAAACACACAAACCCAACCCCACACCACAAAACAACACAACAGTATGTGATGCAGCACGCAAAGAGCAAACGCTGCTGGACTACAACGTTAACATGATGGAGGAATACAAAAAAATACACACGAATTACGCTTCCATTCTGGTGTTAGTGTATGATTTTCACTTTTAAAGAAGTGTGTAGCTTTATTCAGCAAGGCTATTGTAAAGACTTTTTTTTGTAATAAATGATGTTCTTTTGAGGCCTCACAGTGGCGCAGTGGGTAGCACGTTCGCCTCACAGCAAGAAGGTCGCTGGTTCGAGCCTCGGCTGGGTCAGTTGGCGTTTCTGTGTGGAGTTTGCATGTTCTCCCTGTGTTGCCGTGGGTTTCCTCCGGGTGCTCCGGTTTCCCCCACAAGTCCAAAGACATGCGCTATAGGTGAATTGGGTAGACTAAATTGTCCGTAGTGTATGAGTGTGAATGAGTGTGTATGGATGTTTCCCAGGGATGGGTTGCAGCTGGAGGGGCATCTGCTGCGTAGAACATATGCTGGATAAGTTGGCGGTTCATTCCGCTGTGGCGACCCCAGATTAATAAAGGGACTAAGCCGAAATGAAAATGAATGAATGAATAATGTTCTTTTGAACTTTCTATTCCTCAAATAATCTTTTAAAAATGCATCACTGTTTGCTCAACAATATTAAACTGCATACCTGTTTTATAGTTGTAATAATATTTTAATATATGCTAATATTCTGCTATATTCTATACATCTAATATGTGACCCTGGACCACAAAGCTTAATATTAAGAATAATTCATTCATTCATTTTCCTTTGGCTTTATTTTTTTAAAGAATTAATTTTTTATTTTTTCCCGTCCCTTTATTCATCAGGGGTCGCCACAGCAGAATGAATTGCCAACTTATCCAGCATATGTTTTACACAGTGGATGCCCTTCCAGCCGCAACCCAGTACTGGAAAACGCCCATACACTCTCACATTTGCGCATACACTACAGCCAATTTAGTTTATTCAAATCACTTATGCTGCATGTCTTTGGACTGTGGGGGAACCGGCTTGAAATATAGTCTTGAAATATAACGATAAAACGATAAAAAACACATGATGCTTTTATATTCTTGGTGAAGCTTGAAATCTTCAGTCCTTTTTCACTGTAATTGAATGGAAAAGAACAACCAGTACAAAATATTCAAAAGACGTCCTTTTGTGTTCCGCTGATCGCTCGGACATGGAGGTTGAGTAAATGATCAAATGATGCAAGGAACGTCCGTTCATTGTAATCCACATAATTTCTGAACAGATTGTGTCACATTTCTCACACACACAACACAATAACAGCCTCTTAAGCCAAGAAAGTGCTTTGTGAAGCTTTGATAAACAAACAATCTAAAAACAAACTGGGATGTGCTATCCATCATTAGGTCTGAGCACAAGAATGCTTTTTTTGTGGAGCATGTGTGATGTAGTGGAAGGAGTGTATTGTGTGTGTGTGTGTGTGTGTGTGTGTGTGTGTGTGTGTGTGTGTGTGTGTGTGTGTGTGTGTGTGTGTGTGTGTGTGTGTGTGTGTGTGTGTGTGTGTGTGTGTGTGTGTGTGTGTGTGAGAGACACCAGGGCCTTGAGAATGAAGATAAAGTGATGCTTCACAGGTGATTGTGACGTTAAGCAAGCTGCTAAACAGCTCTGGTTAAAGGGCAGATCCTATCTATCTTCATCTTAAGAGCGTTTAAGAGGCAGGGAAAACACAATAAAGTGTAATGGCTTTTTTTATGTTTGTAAAGGTTTTTGATTCTAACAAAAGGGGAATGTGTGTGTTGATGTGCAGTACTGCGGGAAAAACACTGGCACTGGTTATTTTTTTGTCTTTGTTATTAGTTATGGCCACTGCACGGACCATACCAAATATATATGTCTTGAAGTCTGTTATTGATTTTGTCACACTACAGTGGTGATCCTTATTATTTAAACCACACAGAGGAATCTGAATCAGGTAGAAGGCCAATGCTGTTGTTTAGTTTTGTGCGGTAAGTAGCTAATAATATATGCTAAATATTGATAAATGGTGTCTTTAAGATTGCCATAAATAAATGAACTCAATGAAACTCAATGAAAATAAGAAATGTTGACTTACCATATTTTATTTTAGTCAACATTTATTTTATTTTTATTCATAAATAAAATAAATGCTAACTATAATAAAATGTGGCAAGTCAACATTTCTTATTTTCACTGAATTTAAACTGAAAGGTAAATATATATATATTTTTTTATTTTAAATATTTCTGTTTACTTTAAGATGTTCATTTTAGGTTTAATGCTTCGAGAATTGTTTTTGCTTAAAATGCTTAGGCAGCATTTTCATGTTTTTAGGACAATTTGTTATTTTATTTCAGCTTTTTTTCAGATTACAAACAAATATTATTCATTATTTTTTATTTTAGTTGAGATTAACAATATCAGCACTATACTCTTCTTAATACATTCTTTTGTGTGACAATAATCGGAGTGATTTTAAGTATAATATTTTGTGGTTACACAATGCCATTTCCTTTTATCATCTAAATATTGGAGGTAAATTGTAATTGAACGAACTGTAACTAAACAAGAACTTGTAGCCTTTGAGAAATCATTTTTGCTTATAGTTGTAGAAAATCTTACTTCTGAGATACTGAAATCCTTAAGAAGCATTGCTAAAAATGACAGTGAGGGACGTGACAATGAGTGATGATAGTTTATGTCCTAGTTTTACCTCTGATGTGGTTAACAAACAAATTAACAAAGACAGGACGTCTTCAGACTTCCTTTTTCCGTCTTAAATCATTGAATAACCTGCAGAGCAGTGTGCACATCTGTCCTCCGCTACAACAATGGTCCATATCAACAACATCAACAATTCTGTAGCTAAGGTCTGTAGCTATGTTTTCATCCACCTATTTTTAATGCACATTTTGGAATATTACAAAGAAAATGCTTAATGGAAACTACAAGATGCGCATAAAATTTTAAAATGTAAAAAACACATGCGCACAACTAAGTAGGATAAACGTTTTATGCGATAAGAAAAATAACTAAATAACTAAATTCCAGCATGCACATCAAAAAATTCTTGTTTTATATCTTATCTTATATTTTATCTTGTTTTCTTAGAACAAACAAAACTGGGTATGGTGGAACGGCATTAATAGACTTTCTAAAATTTCTTGCTTATTGTAAAATTCCTGAACTGTCCATCATCAAATTAGTTCAGTATTATGACCTCCCAGGTCTTGAGCGGCTTTGTCTCACACCTCCAAAAGCCACCGCACATTCATTGCATTTCGTCTTCATCTTCTGAGGCGCAAGCAATTTATTAAATTAGAAAAAAGCCCCATGGTGGATTCTCCTACCACTGCAATTTCCATTCTTTTCTTGATATTTGATGCCAGTTTTATCAGAAAGTTACTATTTGACTTGGTGCTTTATTTGCAAATGTTTAATGAGATGTTCCAGTTTTGCGCATAAAACTAATTCACATCTTTGGATGGAAACATAACTTATGAGAACATGGCGACTTCACTGGGGTCAGGGGAATTGAGATTCACAGTAATGTATCTACTCTGCCTGTCTGGTGTCATCATTATTGGTAAGCGCTGTATTCCTGTTATCATTCAGTCACTGTCATGCTCCTTTCCTGTCACCCAGGCAACCTGAACTATTAGAACAGCTCATATCTTCCCTCTCCTCTGTGTTATTCCTCTCTGCCCCTGCAGCTTTCCCCATAGTGAAGATCGTTTCAGCATGATGCCGCGTTGCTTATTCGCAATTGCTCTGTGTGTTTGCAGATCAGTCAGTGTACCAGCCAACAAGCTGATGACAACGGCTCGGTTTTGATGGATGACAACTCCAGCCAATCATCAGCCTGCGCAGACAGCGAAGAAGATCGGAAGAGTGCCTTAGAAAAAAGCATGTGTGTGTGAAGCATGTTTCCATTTGTAACTTGTGTACATAGTAAATTCCTTTTTTAGTCCGCTTATGGTAACGGGTTCTAATTTAGAACTTTTTAATGACGTATTTACAAATTTGCAGTATTTTACAGAGTAGTCATCAGATGTTCATTAGCACACCACAATGACATCAACTCTGACAGGAAGTTTGGTTTAAGATTGGTAGGTGGTCGTTAACTGGTTCAAGGTGGTAACAAAAAATAGGGTTTTGGAGCATGCTTGTTTTGAACCAACTGAAGGTCATCTTTGACCAACTGATGGTCATTCTTGGATGGTCATTGACTAGCTTGAACCATCTAATGACAAAATTTTTAAAAACGTATAGTACTTTAACCTATATTTATTTTTTAAGTTTATAGATATATGTATTTATTTATAAGTTTATAGGTAAAATTAATGCTACAGGGCAGTATAAACCCAACCACTTTTGTTGTTTTTCACTAATAATATTAAGGGGGGAATATTATCAATAAATAAAGGGTTATTTTTATGCAGTTCTTTGCACAACACCAAATAAATACAGCAAAACAACTTAACAGTGTCTAAGACTTGTAAATGAATACACTTGGGTCACCTATCTATCCACATATAGAGAGCTTTTAAAAAATGGTCAGTTTGCTTGGTAGCTCACCTTATACATTGTTGTGACAAAGTGATTGGGTTGAGGTCAAGTGAAGCATGGTTCTAAAAAAAGGTAAAAGCTGTGTAAAATCATGGTAAAATATGTGGTCCCAGTGCACTTTCTCTTATGTTTGCTTTTGAAAATTCAATTGGTTGGGTTTAGGAAAGAGTTTAGGTCAGTGGTTCTCTGGTATTAGTGATTTGTATGACAAGTGCCGCTTTGTGGACCTGAACAATAACGAAGATTATCTGAAATGTACACCAACAAAACCTCAGATTTACACAAATGGAGACAGCATCCTCTAGTGGATTTGCCATCTTGCAAAACGTGCAACAAAACATACCTGGGGCCATGAATTTAACATTTTACAAACATTTAGGCTGAGGCACATATTTTCAATAGGTGGGCTAATGACCATCTTAACCAGTTGCTACCACTTTAACATGCTTTAAAACTCCTTACCAGTTTCTAATAGGCTGATTCGGATAAAGTAAGCTAAAGATAATTCAAACTAGCTAAAGAACATCTTAGTCTCACTAATGACCTTCTTAAATAACTAATGACTAGCCAACTAATGACCATTTTAACCAGCTGGAATCTAGCTAGCTAATCTGTTAGGTTTGTACTAGGTTTTTGGAACATGATAGTTGGTAAACAAGCTAAGATCATAAAGAACCAGCTAAGGACATGTGACCTGTGAACTTGGGGCAGATCAAACAAACCTGACTTCAGTGAGATCATTTAACAACACTGCACAGATGGTGGCTAGTTCTGCTTCAGTGAGATTAGAATGGAGCTACCTTATGTGAAACATATAAATGAATGTTTGCAGCCTTCTTGCAGGAACTCTACTAATTAAGGCTATTTTTGAGATTATATCATACTTATAGTGCAATATATAATGTTATTTTTGTTCAGCTGTATTTAAAGGACAGCTAGCATTTTACTATTCTGTTTGTTTTAGCCATAATTGGCACAATAACAATCTTATGAGATATTCACATCTCATGTGGGGAAAATCTGGAAAGCATAGATGTTTGATGGGAAATTTCACTGCTGAAATTCCCACCGCCAACTGTGTTTGAAATTAGATTACCATTAGATTAGATAATGACCAGCTTGGACCATCTAATGACTGGACATCTAAATCCTATCCATAACATGGCATCTAAGAGGAATTTCTAGATATCTTGAACCAAATAATAACGATAATCTTAGACCAGCTATTAATTCATAGACCATATTAATCAGATATAGACTAGCTAAAGTTCACCCTAGAGTAGCACATGACTTTAATTGAGCTAATGACCAGTCCAAACCAGCAAATGTGTTCCAAAACAGCTGCCAGCATAAAGCGGCAATTATAAGCAATAAAAGGGCCTTTCATCTGGTCCATAAATAGTTCCTAGATTATTAATGTGCTGCGCCAGTCAGAACTCTGCTAATATTACACCCTATATATTACTCATATCACATGCTTTAAGCTGTCACATATTGTTAATGCATTAAAAGACTTGATGAAAGCAGTGAACGCTGACCCCCTTTCTTTTGCAGGTATGTTCTGAAAGAATTAATAGAGACAGAAAAGCTGTATGTCGCCGATCTAGGACTTATTGTGGAGGTGAGCTTTTGATGGGGTGGTTAAAATGTCAATGAACAAATCACATGTGGATTTGATCAGCTCTGTTATGGAACGCTATCATTTTTACAGTTGTAATCTTAGAATGATTTAAATGCATTTCAGAGCTATTAATCACAGAAGAATTAAATTTGATGCATCAACTGACCTGAATTTCTCTCAGCTATAATACTGATCACCGTGTAAATCAAAATAATGGTGTCTGGATTTTAAAATATTTGGAATAAGATGATCTACATTTTTATGGGGGTCATATTTTACCATCACAGTTCAAATGCCTCAGATTTAATCATGAAAAGGAGCGTTTTTATGGGACATGAGCTGTGAAAGTTCATCATGTTCTGTCTCTCGCAGGGCTACATGGCCACTATGAATGCGAAGGGAATTCCAGAAGACATGAAGGGAAAAGACAAAATAGTGTTTGGGAATATTCATCAGATCTACGACTGGCATAAAGAGTGGGTTAATCTGTTTTTGTGTGTGCGTGTGTGTGTGAGTATTACAAATCTTACAGGACTTTCAGTGTGTTCCCAAACCTTCCAGACAGTTCAGTTTAAATTCATTTTACATACTAAGTTTTTAAGGAAAAAGTCGATTGGTCCTGCTAATGACTAATGCTGAGTTATATGTCTGATCCCTCCCCAGTTATTTCCTGGCTGAGCTGGAGAAATGTGTGGCTGAGCCTGAACGACTGGCGCAACTTTTTATCAAACATGTGAGTGTGTCTCTTATTTTCAGTCTCATCTGTCTGTCTGTCTGTGCCAAGCAAACTTCCTCTCACACTTTGAGCAAGCAGACTTGAGAAAACAGAGGTTTTTAACACGTTCACCCATTTTTACACCCCATTTATCCTCCCATCATCCCACTCTATTTCTGTCCCCGTGTTACTGATACGGCCCATTTGAGGCGGTGGGTTTGCTTGTGTGTCCGTTGGCTCATTACCACAAGGGAAAAAGAGGCGGGAAAAATAAGAGGAGGAATAACAAGCACAGCTACGTCCTTTGATAACACTCTGCTTTACACTCCGAGTCTATTTCTGGAGTTCAGTCCTACACTATGGACATACACGCATAAATAACTCACCAAGAAGAAACAACACAATTCCCAGCACCCACAGGCGTAAAATTTGCAGATTTATAGCTGTGGAAGTACTTCACAGTGGCAGTAATTTGTTGCCACATGCTGTGATACAAGTTTTGGTGGTGAATCAAAGCGTTTCGCTTAAATGAAAAGCGCTGAGTTACTGTACGAATTGGCGTCTGTTAGCGTTTGCCCTTTTCTACTGTTTAATGAGTCTGAGCCCTTTGGGTAATAACTTAAAAAGGCTTATGAGGAATAAAGAAACTTATAACAAAATTCAAAAGGTTGAGTCAAACTGTGAAACGAGTGTAGTGGGAAATCGGCTGGTAATGAGAAACAGTAATGCAGGGTGAGCGAGGGCCAGACTTGCTTTTTGTCCCCACTCTTTCTTATTTTTTCATATAAACAAGACTCCCCCCCCCCCCCTCTCTCTCTCTCTCTCTCTCACAAACTCCCTCTTTTAACTCATACAGTACATAACAAAGATGTGAGGCACTCTAGTTATGTCAGAACTTTCCTACTTCCAGTCTCTGATGTGTAACGCATTAAGATGATAGGTTGCAAAATCATTTAGCTGCTTTTAAACACACATACTTATAAGGAGATGTCATTCCTTATACACAAAAAAATCTAAATCTCCTGTCTACTATATACTATTTATTTGTAACGAAAATTTAAGGAGCGATTGATCATGAGCCCAAAGAAATATTGTAATAAAAAATAACTGTAATATTAATGTAGGTTACTGTAAATACAATTTACTTATATCCTTTTGTCTTGTCCTTTGAAATGATATGAATAAAAGTTACAAAACTATTATAATGCATGTTATTATAGTCGTGTATATGGCAACATGACAAAAATGCTGATTAGGAGAAGTGTTGATTAATATTAGTCACATAGTCCATAAGAAGCTATTACAATCTGTTGTCAGAACCATTCATGCTTCCGTTTCCAGGCAACGCACTCTGTGTATATTAGTGTGTGTGTGTGTGTGTGTGTGTGTGTGTGTGTGTGTGTGTGTGAGATCA
>CAIGQW010054386.1:40756-53263 GCA_903798125.1 Danio choprae
AAAAAAGCAGC
The DNA here is from genome assembly GCA_903798125.1 of Danio choprae. Taxonomy (NCBI): domain Eukaryota; kingdom Metazoa; phylum Chordata; class Actinopteri; order Cypriniformes; family Danionidae; genus Danio; species Danio choprae. Next base: position 40,768 of record CAIGQW010054386.1, read on the forward strand.
GTGATTCAGGATGCAAAAGCAGCACATATTAAAGCAGCTCAGAGCTTATTACATGTTGGCTTTCACACAGAAACCAATTTACTTTCCATTGATCGCTTTTCAGGCAATTAGATTTCCATCGACACCGGAGTGAGAGAGTGCTTGGGTCAGCGGCGTTGCCAGTTCTTCACACATCCACGCATTTCAGCGCCGCTTCCGGATAACAAATAACTCTGTGCATGAAAAAAAAAGTGCCTCAGATTATGTATCCGTCTTTATTTCCGATATTAGCTCTTTCTTTCTGCAAACTTGGCTGATTTTCTAAATTGCGCGTTATCGACTGATCCAGGATCTCACTCCAGGCGTGTGGATCCGTGCCAGCGCTTGTAACCATTAGGCCCGGGCACGAGTCCACCGCAGGCTCGCTAACACTGCAAACCCAGAAACTCCAGAACCGGCTTGAAGACTGTGCAGGCTCTCAAGGTCAGACAGTGCAGAACAGGATGGGTGCGCAAACTCAAACCGCTTCAACCACAGACCCAAAACTACCCGAGCCGCTCCTGAGGATTGATGCTGTGGTGCTATCGGGGTATCCGTTTTCCAGCCGGGAGTCCAGGGGAAAAGCAGAGGCTCGCATTTCACATTTAGAGCGCTAGTAAATCCAGTCAAGTTACCCCGAGGAAGATTTTCCTGGTTTCTTTCAGACTTAATGGAGGACTCGTTTACATATCGGCTTCTCTCAGAAGGCTCCCCCGAAAACACACAAAATTAACTTCAAAAGATTGAGCCGGTTGATTGGGAAAATTCTGAGGTGTATTAGTCTTCGCAGATATTCTGTACACTTCCATGCAAACCAAAAGGGAAAGTGAATGTACCGGCACATACATAATCTGTCACAATGGCATAGCTTTGTTATTTTGACTTAGATCATGGGTGTCAAACTCGATTCCTGGAGGGCCGCAGCTCTGCACAGTTTTGCTCCAACCCTAATCAAACAAAGCCAACTAAACAAGGTGTTCAAGACTACTAGGAACTATTAAGCAAGTGTGAGTTGGAGGTGGTTGGAGCTAAAATCTGCAGAGTTGTGGCCCTCCAGGAATTGAGTTTGAGACCACGGACTTGGACTAAATTGACTGAAAGTATACTTTTCTACTTAGTGACAAAAATCAGAAAGAAAAGTTATCAATGCATTTTTCTTGCCATTGATACATTTAATATTAACAACAACAACAACAACAACAACAACAACAACACTGTAAAATGTTGGTTTCCACACAATTCCTTCATGTTGTCCAAACTTGATTTGTTTTTAAAAATGTAAGTGAATTCAACATAAAACTATTAAGTTGTCTAATTATTAATAATAGTTATTGTGTTTTTATAATAATAATTATAATACTAACAATAATACTACTACTACTAATAATAACCAATTATATACCAATTTAGGGCCTTACAGTGGCGCAGTGGGTAGCACGTTCGCTTCACAGCAAGAAGGTCGCTGATCGCTGGTTCGAGCCTCGGCTGGGTCAGTAGGCGTTTCTGTATGGAGTTTGCATGTTCTCCCTGTGTTGGCGTGGGTTTCCTCCGGGTGCTCCGGTTTCCCCCACAAGTCCAAAGACATGCGGTATAGGTGAATTGGGTAAGCTAAATTGTCCGTAGTGCATGAGTGTGAATGGGTGTGCATGGATGTTTCCCAGAGATGGGTTGCAGCTGGAAGGGAAGCTGCGTAAAACCTATGCTGGATAAGTTGGCGATTCATTCCGCTGTGGCGACCCCAGATTAATAAAGGGACTAAGCCGAAATGAAAATGAATGAATATATACCAATTTAGGTTAACAGATTAATTGATCACATTGACTAAATTGAACTTGGTCAAAACAATTAAAAATGACCACTACAAAACGAACAGTTTATTTATTATTAAATGCACTTCTTTATGCAAATGTAAATAACTTATGCTAGAACCATATTTCCCATACAGCGTGAACACGTATGATTACTAATGATTTCCAATGGTGTAATTGCAAATTTAGGCATATTGAGTATAATTTGAGCGAGAGATATCTTGTGAAGCAGTTAATGACACACAAATTATTCTCAAGAGAAACATGCAATGCATTAGGCTTCAGCAAAACTATTCAGCTGCTCCTAATTTCTTTGTTTTTTTTTATTTCCTGTCAGAACAGACTACAAAAGGAAAAAATGGAAGAGATTTCCTTTCACGTTTAGCAGACGGACTTTGCATCCAAAGTGACTTAAGAAAGAGTAAAGGAAGCAATTCGCCAGGAAGCGAACAATATTCGCAATAAACAAAGACGATAGTGTTACATGATTTTTTATTTATTTTTTTTTAAATGGGATCTATTATGCTCCTTTTTACAACATGTAAAATAAGTGTCTGATGTCCCCTAGAGTGTGTATATGAAGTTTCAGCTTTATAACTCCTTGAAACTGACCCTTTTAGGCTTTGATCCTAATTACGCATTTTGGTTACTGTCGCTTTAAATTCAAATGAGATTGTGCTCTTTTAAATGAGGGCGGAGCTACAAATGCCTGTGTGTCAGCATAGTGGCAGATTCCAAAACAAGACTACCATCCTATGCTAATGAGTAGGACTGCTCGATTATGGGAAAAATCATAATCAGGATTATTTTTGGTCATCATTTTAATCACGATTATTTAAAACGGTTATCAGTGGGCCATATGACCAACAATTTCACACGACTTCACAATTCTTAATACTGAAGCAGAATGGCACAAACTAGCAAAAAGTTGCAACAATTATGGAAAGAAAATACATACAATAGAATAAAAATATACAAATGAAACTAATTCTGCTTTAAGCGTCTTCGCTGGAAGAATTAATCTTGATTTGTTTCTTAATAAAGCTACAAACGTCCTTCAGTCAAGAGCAGTGAGTGATTTTGTGCTCGTCTTAAGTTGTTTGATTAATAATGATAAAAACAGTCGGCAGCAGGAATATAGTGTACTGTCACTTTAAGAGCCGCGCAGACCCGTTTATGTTTTCCCCTTTACGTGCCGTTTCATTCTCAACTCTTTATATTCGGTTATTTCTTCATAGCAATCAGGGGTTGATGTGAGTAATCACCAAGCGCTGCGTTTTGACCCCTTTTGCATATATTTGACCATTTAGGCGCTCCCTTTAAGATGACGCTAGATGTGCGCGTCTCTGGGGCTGAGCGCACACACACAACAGCGTTCTCTTTCGCGCGCTTTTAAAAACATGAATGAGTCCCATGCTGCAAAAGACACGTTACAGTACATGCTTTTATTCATTTTCATGAGTAACTGAGCTTTGCAAAGGAACAAAAATACGTCGCTTCTGGAAAGAGGGCGGGATGTGATGTTTTAACTCGATTAATGGAGAGATGGTCACTAGTGGGCGGGGCTTGCCCTCTCTGATGACACGTACAAAGGGAGAATGTCAATCAAAGTGTTTCTGCAGACTTAGTGATTATAAAAAAAATAATTAACAGCTATTTACCATTAGAGGCTGGTTATATTCACAGACTGCTGCCACACAACTTCGTTTAAACCCCTTATAAAAGTGAATTTTGCATAATAGGTCCCCTTTAAGATGAGTAAAGATGTGTTTTCGGACTGTGTTTTTAACTCCTCCCACAAAGAACTTTTCCACTTTAGCTCCGTCGGATTTTGACAAATGCCTCTCAAGGCCTCGCGCTCTTTCAGACAAATGTAACGCTTAAAGTCGAACGCTTAATTTCCGCCTCTGTTGACTGCGGGCAGCGGCCATTAATCAGCGCGGCGTTTGGGGCGCGGCGTTTCAGCGTGTGCTAACAGCCAGATGCTGGCGTGTGTCGGCTCAATCCATCAGCCGTGATTGGAGAACGAAAAGGTTCAGGAGTTTTGAGTTGCGCCCACGTCCAGAGACTAATTGCCCAGTGCGGTGGGCGTCGAGGTGTTTTACCCAGACACCAACCCTCTGCTTCACATTCTGGGTGTTATTCAGAAACGCCTAGACTTCAGATGACGGATTACAAAGGCCAGACTCCGCCCCCTTTTTGATGAGGGCGGAGCTTATGCATGCAGTTCTTAGGAAAGTTTAATCTCTTCATAGACACAACAATATTTGAGTGCAAAATAAAACTTGGTTGAATGATAGCACAAATGCTTTTGGTTTAAAGAAACTACAGTGTGTGTGTGTGTGTGTGTGTGTGTGTGTGTGTTTACTCATTCATACATTAATACATCCATCTATTCATAATCTTTTTAAAAAGTATCTTATTTAAAGGCATAGTTCACCCAAAAATTACAATTTCTACCATCATTTACTCCGCATTAACTTGTTCAAAGCTGGCAGTCGTTGACTTCCAAAAAATATTATGAAAGTCAATAAACAGTCAAAAAAAAACAAAAACAAAAAAACAAACAAACAGCATTCTTCAAAGTATCTTCTTTTGAGGACATGAGGGAGAGTAAATGATTAAATTGAGTAAATTGTCATTTTTGGGTGTAATTTTCGTTTTGGTGTAAAAAATAAATAAATAAAACTACATTACCCATGATGCTGCACACCAATCAGAGATTTGCAGTGGGCAAATAGTACGACAAAACATCTTTAGCTCCACCTACTTTTACACAATTGTCTTGAAACAAGAGCATTTGGATGAAAAAAACGAAAAACAAAAGTTGAATATTGATTAAATATGCAATATTTAATTAGCAATATTTAAATATGCAATATCAAGTTTGCAATTAAAAATATGCATTTAAAACACTATTCTTCACTACTGAAACAAGTTCCTTCTACTGGTGATGTCATCAAGCTCATGTTAACTTCACAACAACTTTACATTTTTGAAAAGTTTTGCCTAGAGACAGCGATGCTGTCAAACAATCTGTAGTTACACGGATCCATGGACAGAACTCATAATTATTTCTTTTTCATGCCAGGTCAGTAGATGGCGCTGTGGTTTTGTAAAGAAACACTATGTGCCTGTGCTCAGGCATTCCTGTAGTCCTGCGCTGCTTTGGTTGTCAAGTACTGGCTCACCGTGACTATATAAACTAGAGCTGCGGTGAAAAATAATTTGAGAAAACGATTCTGCATCGGGTCGGAGAGTTTCAAAATGCGTCGCTATTTTCTCTTGAATCAATTATGAGCTTAGATTTAACAGCACACTGTGCGCTAGGCTAGTTTTTGACTGCAGATGTTGCTCTAGGCTAGTTTTTAACAGCAGATGTCGCTCTAGGCTAGTTTTTAACAGCAGACAGTGCTAGTTTTTGACAGCAGATGGCGCTCTAGGCTGGTTTTTAACAGCAGACAGTGCTAGTTTTTGACAGCAGATGGCGCTCTAGGCTGGTTTTTAACAGCAGACAGTGCTAGTTTTTGACATCAGACAGCGCTCTAGGGTAGTTTTTTTTATAACAGATGGCATTCTATGCTAGTTTTTAAAACCGCAGACAGCACTCTAGGCTAGTTTTTTTAACAGCAGACGGTGCGCTCTAGGCTAGTTTTTAGCCACAGACGGCACTCTAGGCTAGTTTTTAACAGCAGACGGCACTCTAGGATAGTTTTCAACAGCAGATGGCACTCTAGGATAGTTTTCAACAGCAGATGGCACTCCAGGCTACATTTTAAAAGCAGATGGCGCTCTAGGCTAGTTTTTAAACAGCTGACAGCACTCAATAGCAGATAGGACTCTAGGCTAGTTTTTAACAGAAGATGGTGCTCTAGGCTATTTTTTTTTTTACAGCAGATGACGCTCTAGGTTAGATTTTAACAGGCACACTAGGCTCATTTTTAAACAGTAGATGGCACTCTAGGCTAGTTTGTAACAGCAGACGGTGCGATAGACTCGTTTTTAACAGCAGCCAGAGCTAGTTTTTAACAGCAGACGGTGCTCTAGGTTAGTTTTTAACAACAGAAGGCATTCTAGGCTAGTTTTTAACAACATATAGTGCTCTAGGCTAGTATTTAACTACAGACGGCACTCAAGGCTAGTTTTTAACATGCACTCAAGGCTTGTTTTTTACAGCAGATTGTGTTCTAAGCTACTGTTTAACCACAGACAGTGATCTAGGATAGTGTAAAACAACAGACAGTGCTATAGGTTAGTTTTTAACAACGCTCAAAATTGATGCAGAATCAATTTCTCCAATGATTTTGCCACAGCACTGATATAAACATGTAAAAAAAGTCCCAGTTACAACCATCTGCACAAAACGATTGTTTTTACAGCTTACACAGACAATAGCTAAAGAAAATACAAGCCCTGAATCTTATTTTTGCTTCATTTCCAAAATGTCACCATCATAAATGAATGACCAAAATTCAGTTTTAGTTGATAATGGCGTCGTGTAAAGAAATCCATTTCACTCAAATAAACTGCGCACTTTTCATAATTAAACAAATCCAGTAACTCCGAAATGTTACAGTACAGAAGTCAAACAGGTTGTAAATGAGGTTGTGTGTCGATTTAACCCCACGTTTCATTAAAGCCAGTCAATTAGGACAAAAACATCTGCTAAATTATCTTACTTGGAGCCATTAAGAACCTTCATTTGTGAAGGTTCCACTACAATGTCTCCATTAACGTCCAATCATACTGCTTCCTTCACTGAATTGGCTTCTGATTGGCTCGTAAGCAAAAAGCCGAATTTGTCATTCATTTGTGCTTATCATGCAGTTACTGTAAGCTGAAAATGCTGAACTTTAGGAAGTGAACATCGTTAAAAACTGGCCAATGTGAACGATGGGTGAAAATGATTTTGCGACAGTCTGGAGAATGTGAAACATCTGTTTGTGCCGTTAACAGCATCTGAGTCTTTGCTGTATTAAAGCTTATACATTTGATTGAACTCAATTAGGCTTTAATTTTGGCATGCGTAAAAAAGATTTAGCAGGCTAGTTTACTTCACAACACGCTGATTCACAAGACTATACTTAAAGACAAAATTATTATTATTATTATCATTATTATTATTATTATTCTTTTCAAATATTTCCCAAAAGTGATATTTAACAGAGCAAAGATAATATTTTCCATTACATTTTTCTTTTCTTCTGGAGAATCTTCGAAGATTATTTAATCTGCCAAGGTCAATATTATTAGCACCCTTAAGAAATTATTTTTAATTATTAGTTTTTATTGGCTAAAGAATAAACCACTGTTGTCCCATAATTTTCCTAATTAAGCCACATAACTAGGCTAATTAGGTTAAGTAAAGCAGTCAGATTGCACTTTAAGCTGAATTTCTTCCAAACTAACTAGCAAAACTTGATGTAGTCGTCATGGCACAGAAAAAAATAATAATTAGTTATTAAAAACATTGTTTAAAATGTTTAATAAAAAAAAAACAATGTTTAATAAAATACATTGGACATATTTGAGGTTAAAAAAATGCAAGAAAAAAATGTGAATAAAGAATAAAAATCACAAATAAAAAAAATTATATCGCATAAATTATTTTATTATTATCATTATTTTTTTTAAAGTACACAAAGTATGTTTGCTGTTTGTTCAAGCTACTTATTTAAAATGAGCTGTGACACCAGTTTTTTTGGGGGGGGGACAACTTTATTGCTTTATGTTCAATCAACTTAAATTTGCAAAAACTAATAAGCCAACTTAATTCCTTCATGTTGTCCCAACACAAACTGATTAAGTTAACATGTTCGTTCTTACAAATTTAAGTTGATTGAATATAAAACAATTAAGTTGTCCCCCAAAAAGACCGTTTCAGCTCATTATAAATAAGCATTTTGAAGCAGCAGCAATTATAATTTGAGTCTAACTGGAGCAATGATGCAGAAAATTTGCATCACTTGCCTTAATAGCCTTTTAAGCTATATTCATATAGAAAACTTTCATCTAAATTAGTAATACTATTTCACAACATTAAAATGTTTTACTGTATTTTAAAACGCATGCAATAAAACACAGCCTTGGTGAGCAAAAACGACCTTTGCATGGAGCTGTAACTCCTGTATCCAGCTGTCGGGGAACCCCCTATGTGTGTGTGTGTGTGTGCGTTTATATGCCCGGCACGGACTCGGGTCTCATAAACATGAGCGGCAGCAGGATTCATCAGTGCTCTGTGCTCACGCTGTGCGGCGGATCATGTTCAGTGTGACCCGTTACAGCAGACCCCATGACCCGCTACAGACGGAGGACACTGTAACAAGCAGCCAGTACTTGACATGTCACACACACACCAATGCAAACAGACGGCGATGCTGCTATAGTGCATACTCATACTGTACAAGCAGCTCAGCTTTTTGTGCACTTCATAGTGTTGCTTTCCCAATTGCATTGTACACTAAAAACAAATGATTCATTGGATTTACCCTTGTGGTTGCACACAAGTTATAATGACGCAATTTAAGCAAACTAATTAAATTGAGTAATGTTTAACTCAATGCGTTCAGCCCATATAAATTGTTTGTAAGCACTTACCTTAAAAAAAAAAGTAAATGCAATGAATCACTTGTGTTCAGTGTATTAGTCTATTTAAAATAACACTAATTTATATTTATATATATATATATCTAAAATACACTATTTAAGTTATAAATCACACTACTAACTACTGGATTATTGCCTGCCTATTATTAAGATGTTAACTGTTTATTAGCACTTATAAAGCGTGATCTTATTTTACATCCTTAATCCTAGCCAATACCCAAACCTAAACCCAACTAATACCTTACTAACAATTAATGAGCAGCTAATTAATAATAAGTTAATAAGTTTGAGCTAAACGTCTTAGTTAATGGTTTGCTAATAGCGTGAATTGTACATTAAAATAAAGTGTGAATATTTAATGTAAAAAGCCTACTGGTGAGGTCCAATGTAGTTTTATTTGTTGTTGTTCACAGACAACAAGTCACAAAGTACTTTAGAGTAAAAGAAAACAGAGCAAAACAAGTTAAAAATCACAGTACAAATACCACAAAACCGTATAACCAGCTCACCCACTACAATCAAAATATATATATTTTTGCTTCATGTTCCAACTACTCACTTAAAATGAGCTGAATAATCACAATTATTGAGGTTTTGCTGGGCGATACATTGTTTTATGTTCAATCTGCTTAATATATCGTATTGTATCAGTACAGCTCCATATGTATCTGTAATGCATTATATCAGTACTTGATATGTATCTGTAATGAATCATATCATTACTGCTTCATATGTATCGTATTGCATCAGTAATGCTTTATATGTGTCTGTAATGTATCGTATCAGTACTTGATATGTATCTGAAATGTATCATATCATTACTGCTTCATTTGTACTGTATTTGTAATGTATCATATAACTACTTTATATATCTGTAATGTATCGTATTATATCAGTATTGCTTCATGTGTATCTGTAATGCATTATATCAGTACTTGATATGTATCTGAAATGTATCGTACCATTACTGCTACTGTATCTGAAATGTATCGTACCATTACTGCTTCATATGTATCTTACTGTATCATTCATTCATTCATTCATTTTCGGCTTAGTCCCTTTATTAATCTGGGGTCGCCACAGCGGAATGAACCGCCAACTTATCCAGCATATGTTTTACGCAGCGGATGCCCTTCCAGCTGCAACCCATCTCTGGGAAACATCTATACACACCCATTCACATTCATACACTATGGACAATTTAGCTTACCCAATTCACCTATACCGCATGTCTTTGGACTTGTGGGGGAAACCGGAGCACCCGGAGGAAACCCACGCCAACACGGGGAGAACATGCAAACTCCACACAGAAATGCCAACTGACCCAGCCGAGGCTCGAACCAGCGACCTTCTTGCTGTGAGGCGAACGTGCTATCCACTGCGCCACCGTGAGGCCCCTGTATTGTATCAGTACTTCTTTTTCTGTAATTTATCGTATCAGTACATGATTTGTATCGTATTGTATCATTACTGCTTCATATGTATCTGTAATGTATCGTATCAGAATTTGATATGTGTCATATTATAACATTACTGTGTCGTATGTATCTGTAATGTATCATATCAGTACTTGATATGTATCTGTAATGTATCATATCATTAGTGCGTCATGTGTATCTGTAATTATCATATCATAACTGCTTCATATGTTTCTGTAATGCATTGTATCATTACTGCTTGATATGTATCTGTAATTTAATGTAATGTTACTGATTTATATGTATCTAATGTATCGTATCAGTACCTTATATGTATCATGTTGTATCAGTACTACTTTATATGTATTTGTAATTTACCGTATCAGTACTTGATATGTATCTGTAATGTATCGTATTGTTACTGATTCATATGTATCTGTAATATATCATATTGTTATTGATTCATATGTATCTGTAATGTATCATATCACTACTGCTTCATATGTATCTGTAATGTATCGTATTGTATCAGTACTGCTATATGTGTCTAATGTATCGAATCAGTACTTGATATGTGCAGTGCATCCGGAAAGTATTCATAGTGCTTCACTTTTTCCACATTGTTTAATGTTACAGCCTTATTCTAAAATTTATTAAATTTATCTCCTCAACATTCTACACATAATACCCTGTAATGACAATGTGAAAAAAGATTTTTTGAAATTGTTGCAAACTTTTTATTAAAAATAAAAAACCTGAAACATGTTATGTACTTATGTACATCAGTATTCACAGCTTTGGCCGTGAAGCTCTAAACATTCTGGTACATTCTGTTTCACCTGATCATTCTTGAGATGTTTCAGCAGCTTAATTGGAGTTCCCCTGTGGTAAATTCAGTTGATTGGACTATATAAGGTCCCAGGGTTAACAGCACATGTCAAAGCACAAACCAAGCATGAAGACAAAGGAATTGTCTATTAATCTACAGAGACATCCTGAATGAAAACCTGCTTCAGAGTGCTCTTGACCTCAGACTGGGGTGACGGTTCATCTTCCAGCAGGACAATGACCCAAAGCACACCGTCAAAATATCAATGAAGTGGCTTCACAACAACTCGGTTAATGTCCTTGAGTGGCCCAGCCAGAGCCCAGACCTAAATCCTATTGAACATCTCTGGAGAGATCTGAAAATATCTGTACACTGTCGCTTCCCATCCAACCTGATAGAGCTTGAGAGGTACTGCAAAGAGGAATGGGCAAAAATCCCCAAAGGCAGGTGTGCCAAGCTTGTGGCAATCATATTCAAAAAGACTTGAGGCTGTAATTGCTGCCAAAGGTGCATCAACAAAGTATTGAGCAAAGGCTGTGAATACTGATGTACATGTAATTTTTCAGGTTTTTTACTTTTAATAAATTTGAAACAATTAAACAAAAATCTTTTTCCACATTGTCATTATGGGGTATTGTGTGTAGAATGTTGAGGAAATGAATGAATTTAATCCATTGTGCAATAAGGCTGTAACATAAAAAAAATGTGAAAAAAGTGAAGCTATGAATACTTTCCGGATGCACTGCTTCATATGTACTGTATATGTAATGTATTATATAACTACTTTATGTATCTGTAATGTATCATATAATTACTGCTTTATATGTATCTGTAACGTATCATATAATTACTGCTTTATATGTATCTGTAACGTATCATATCAGTACCTGATATGTATCTGTAATGTATCGTATTGTAACATTACTGCTTCATATGTATCTGTAATGTATCGTATCAGTACTTGATACGTATATGTAATGCATCGTACTGAATCAGTACTGCTTTATATGTATCCGTAACATACCACATCAGTACTTGATATGCATCATATTGTATTGTATCATTACTGCTTCATGTGTGTCCAATGTATCGTATCATTACTGTTTTATATGTATCTGTAATGTATCATATCAGTACTTGATACGTATTTGTAATGTATCGTACTGAATCAGTACTGCTTTATATGTATCTGTAATGTGTCATATAATTTCAGAACTGCTTCATTTGTATCTGTAATATGTCGTATTGTTGGCAATGCATCGAGATGTGTATCATATCAGCCTTAGTTTTGAGACACAGTTTTTGAGTACGATTGTATACACTAGGGATGTGAAAGGAACAATTCTGCTTGAATGCAATCCACTGTGCAATCTGGGTCAAGAAGCTGAGCTAATGACAGACAGAAGAAACAGCACAGCTCATAAAGACTACAGTACATATGAACGCATGCGAGAACAAAGAGCCAGACAGGAAGTCCGTCTGTCACATTTAGAGCACTTAGATCCAATAATCGCTCCATCACCGGAAACATGAAACCATGATGAATTTACTTTCATGCCGAAGGGTGCAAATGCCCTGAGGCTGAACCCGCTGACGGAAAACTGCTCAAAGTACAAACAGTACATGCACAGGCGCTAATCCTCTAGTCTACCAGGCTCTCATAACCTATAAAAAAACCAGCAGTGTTTTTGTATTTGTATTTATTGCGATACTGAAAAAAAAAAGTAAAAAAAATAACTTTCGTTTAACTTTTTATTTAAATAAATAAATAAATAAATAAATAAATAAATAAATATATATATATATATATATATATA
>CAIGQW010054386.1:92479-111590 GCA_903798125.1 Danio choprae
TGATAAACGAAGGTCTCAAACCAGATAGGAGGCTTGAAAAAGGAACTAATTTTCTCCACCTGCAAAAATGTGCGTGTGCGCAAATGAGCGAATCACTCCCTGAGAGGACTCAGAGTCATACAAAAGATTTGTTCAAAATGAACGACTCGTTCAGGAACGACCCATCACTAATGTGTATCCCTTCCTATTTGCACACTGAACCCACGCGTCTCCATTTGATATAACGAAACAGAGCGTGCAAAAGACTCTACATCTGAAAGTCCCCTTTTGGTGAAAAAGTTTGGGTATCCCACCCCTAGAGAAAAGATAAAACATTAAATATTAGCTTAAAAATTAAAAAAATATATATATTTTTAATGATCATACTAAAATAAACTGCAAAAATTGCCTGATAATAAAATCAAATAAACTTTTCTGATCTAAAAAGCTGCAAACGTTTTGACACCACGAATGAATGAAAACCTGGACAGTAGTGTGGTAACAATACTGGACTTTCTACCTTCTATACATTGAAAAGTATCAATATTCGATACCATTTTTGGTACTGCGATACTTTATACTGCTCTATAGCAATATTGCTAATACTATTATCGCATTAACGATACATTTTCGATACATCATTAAAGTAAATAGTGCAGCACTAGTGCAAACTCAATACATACGGTCCAGTCCTATAACTCGTATATAGTATGTACAGCATGCCTTATTTTGTTTTAACACTGATGTGAAATCAAATGTGTGCTTCTAAACTTTACAGATGGACATGCACACACACATTTGATTATTTTATTTGGATTAAAATATATGACTAATACTAATTAAAGCAACACAGCATCCAAATAATCCCAAAGGGCCCATTATGTTTTACAGTACAAGCAATGTGCAAATACAATCACTGATTATCTTTTACAGGACAATATTAAAACACTTAAATCAGCTCTACACAAAGACGTAAACAAATAAATACATAAAGGAATATCTGAAAATTAAGGATAGAGATGACATGGTCTTTTCCAAATATGCAGACTGCCTATTATTACAGACACAGAGCAGTATTTGGCAATTTGTTTAGAGTCTTTCTTACAGAGTCCAGCAATTTGCAACCCTCTCACACACAGTTTATGAACATGTCCTAGGCTACCATCCATTAAAACAACTAACTTTGTGTTGCAGCCACACAATTTCAGAGCATTTGCTAATGGTTGATATTTTAGCATTTTTTTTTTCTGAACAGCACAAATCCATGCATGCGTCAAAACAGCAACCTACTTCCACAATCAGAATGTTCTTCAGTACTTCATCAACAGCTACAACATCAGGAGTGCTTGGGAAATCTCTCGACAGCACCCAAAACATGTGAATTATTGATCAGTGATGGAAACCAGTTCAATCGTACAGTCTTATTAATGTATAGCACACATGCAGCACTGTATTAGCATTAAAGATCAAGAACTTTCAGTCCAAGAGAGATCCGATTTAAAAGCAAACGGATTCATAAAGAAACTCTAGACGTAAAATTGAACACTTTAAATTAATGTTCAAATATGAAATGTATTAATGATGAGTGTATCGTTCAAATAGTTCACTCGTTCGCTTAATGAAAACAAAAACTGTATAAAATTACATTACACAACAGTACAATGTCAAGAAAACTGATCTTATTTCAGAATTTGTCCTTGTGTTGACATTTGACATCATTTCCGTCTAAATGTTGAAGTGTGCATAACATATAGCAGATTTTACAGTATTTTGAGTCAATTTAAGCAGCTTTAATGAGAAGAATCCACTTCTTTTGGACAGTAGGTGCATATGTGTGTGTCTGTTTGTGTGTGTGTGTGTGTGTGTGTACATTTAAATATTGTCTATTCACTGCTGTAGTTCTGATATTATAGTATCAGCCTCTGGAGAGACTCCTTCACACTGAGCAGATTGAAAAGCCAAACACCTGCTTCACACGCGCGCGCACACACACACACACACACACACACACACACACACACACACACACACACACACACACACACACACACACACACACACCTCCCCAGCGTAAGTCATTAGCAGTCTGGCACAGTGAAAATCACAGGAGCCGAATAAACGGAGGGGAAGTTGTGAACGGCTCTGGCGTTTAGTGTTTACATGTGAAATCCCAGAGGAGCAGCACGACTATCTGTCATCCCGAGAGCGTTTCTGTGGGAAAACACACACGGATCTGATCCACTGTCGTATTGCAGACACACTGAGCTCTGGACACACATCAAGCATCACTAGAAAACCAGCAGCGGCTGAAGAAACACAGCAAAACTATAGCAGAAAAGCAAACCATATGATCAGCAAACCACACTGGAAAAAAAACATGTAGTGAAGAGAAACTGTGAAAATGAAAAAATAAGCTTACTTAAACGTGCTGCATGTAGGTTTTTGACACTTGTAAATCATAAAAACACCATAATATGTTTGCAGATGGTTAATAAACATGCTAAGTAAACACATTTTATCTGAAAAACAATGCTGAAGTCAGTTATTCTGCTTCGAGAATGAGCGTTCTCTATAACCAGCCCACTGCACTTCACCCGATTCGATTTCAACACCCTGGGTTGGAAAACAGCGCATTTGGTTTCAGTCATGATTTCCTCAATATATGCAGGGGAAAATGTGACCTCCAGAGGACAGCAGCAGCCTCCAAAGGGAGACAGATTCAGAGTTTAAAAAATCCACGAGGTGTTTTTGTTTAATTATCAAAAACTATAAATATTACAAATGCAAACATTAGCTGAGCTGCTTAGAGTGTGTGCTCGTTTCTGTTTGTGTGGTCAATCTGGCAACCTGTGTGCGTATCAGGTCGTTATCAGAGGGACCGGTTTAAAATTATATTTAGGGACCGAGCACCTACGGTGCGTAGGCCCTATTGGAATTGTGTTGTTTATTCTTCTCTGGAATGAATCGCAATTTTGAGGGTCTAAACATGCTAAAAACTCACCAAACTTTGCACACAACCCAGAAGTGGCGAAAATTTACGTCTGATATAGATTTTGGAAGTGGGTGTGGCAAAATGACTCGACAGCGCCACCTGTGCACATTTGACAGACTGGCCCCCGAGCCATGTTTCACGCACACGTACGAAAATTGGCACACACATCAAACATGCCAAAACCTACAAAAAAAAAGTCTCTTGGAGCAAAATCTCAAACCCAACAGGAAGTCGGATATTTTTAACTTCCTCTGGCGAAAAAGTGCAGCTTTTGCCATTTCCAGGCGTGGTATTTGAACGAACTCCTCCTAGGGAATTTATCAGATCAACACCAGAATTGGGTATCGTCAACTAAAGGCCTTGGCAATGTTAAATTGCGAAGATCTAGAGTTTTCGTCGAAGGGCGTGTCCGTGGCGGCGCCTCAAATTTTGACGCTTCGCTACGAAACCGGAAGTTGTTATAATTCAGGCATACATTGTCTGATCTGATTCAAAATCCATATGTTTGATAACAGTCCTGACCTGAACACATTTACATGCCAATAACCAGATACAGATATAGCGCCACCAGCTGGCAACAGGAAGTGACATGTTTTACAGTGTAACAAACTCCTCCTACAAATTTTATCACATTGAACCCATGTTCCATTAGTTTAGTCCAAAGGCCTTTGTGATGTTAAATTGAGAAGATCTAGAGTTTTCGCCGAGGGGCGTGTCCGTGGCGGACTGAGAAAGTGCGATGCTTTGCCATAGAAGAGGAAGCACTTATAACTCAACCAAACAATGTCTGATCTGCCTGAAAATGCACAGGTTCGATGAGATTCCTCTTCTGAAGACATCTACATGCCAATATTGAATCTCAGTCAAAGCGCCACCTGCTGACAGAAGGAAGTTTGGCATAAATCTGTGATTTTCTCAGGTATTTTAATATATAGCGGCTTAAATTATTATTGTCCGCTGTTCTCTGTCATCCTAAGGCCACCGGGTGGAGGTGAGCCCGGGTGCAAGGTCCCTTTCATCGCTGCTTGCAGCTTTAATTATTATTATTTTTTTAATCAAATATTTTGAATTTGGACTCGTCAATCCTGCTTACTGCACCTTTAAATGCTTAAACAAAAAAGTCAAATTAAATATGTCGAAAGCAAGCAGCAACATCCCGCTCTCCCTCGTGAAGCTAATACGAAAGAAACTGCAATTCATCGAAATTTCGCTAGGCCTGGCTCCATAGTAGCGCACATTTCTATTGATCCCAATGTTAAAATGGCCAACTTCACAGCAGAAACAAAAAGAGTGTTTACAGCCTGGGTCAAAAAGCGATTTTGGTGCATATAGCTAAGATTACACTTCATGACAACTGTGAGGGGGGTGAATTTTTTTATAACTCATCCATTTCATTTATATTAAGTTATATTAAGTCTGCATAATTAAGGGCGTGGCCACTTGAGTGACAGCTAGGCCTCGCTGCTCGCCGTCATGTCACCTCATTTGATTCCAGCTGATTAGCCGCTGAACTCGGCATATACATCATAATTTTGTTTGGTTTTATGTGGCTTTATACAGTCAATTGCTTTTCGGAATTATTTCTTACAATTATCAGATAATATGGCCTGCTGTGTGCTTAATTGTGCTCACAAACCATTCAAGTGGCCTCCATTTGCCAGGTGAATGAAATTCTCATATACTTATATATCCTATCTATAAATGTAATTGTTTTATTTAGGATAATTGATCATTTATAGTTTTCTTTAGACCTGTAACGCACTCCGGAATCTGACAGATTGATTAGCTGTAGGCTATAGAACAGTCATCTGAAACGTTGTCATACAGTGTTATGCCTGGATTTCATAATTAGCCTTGCATTTACTAACACAGACTATATCTGAAGTATTTGGAAGTTAATTGCGTTTTCCTCCTGTAGAAAAACACCATAAGAACAATGCTTAGTGGCTCAATGTATTACACCAGTGTTTTTAAAATACTATTGATGTAGTATACAACCATTACATGTGGTCAGAACACAAACGACTTCCAGGTATTGAAGTATTAAGCGTTTCTCCCAAAGAAAAGCCCATCTAAGCAAAATGCTAGCAGGCATCCGTAGCTCCGCTCATGCTCCGCCTCTTTGCCCATTTTTAATTACCCCCGGTTGGTGCGATGAAGCGCAAACAAAATGGTGACGGTTTTGTCTACGCCCACTTGTAGCTTCATTTGCGCTCTTCAGAACCCTATGGGTGACGTCAGGGATATTACGTCCACATTTTTTACAGTCTACGATCGAAAGTCACTGTACATCCGTGTGGCCTTTAAATAAGCAATTAATAGAGTTAACTGAGCAGGTTGCAATACAAGCGCAATATAAATAAAATGTATTGGGTTTTTTTGTTTGTTTGTTTGTTTTTTACACAGACACAATGGTGGCATTTGCTAAATCTTCCACTTTGAAACGAGTTTTCGAAATGCATTTTCGGCCGTCATGCAAGCAAAATTGATCAAATTTCACATCTTCTTGTCTGAAAATAATGTTGCATTAAAAAAGCCAGATTGCTAAAATTCATGATATGTAATATGCAAAACAGAAAGCATTTCTGTATTTAAAATAGCATTTTCCCTGAAGCAAAGTGAAAATAAAAGATATAATTTACATCTACCGTTTAATATTTAAATGACATGCTAATTTTAATGCTTTATAGGTATAAACTGCAACACCCAAATTGAATTGATGTGTGCCACGTGTTAGCAGAAATGATAGCAAAATGATCATTAAAATGTTATTTCTTCCTAAAAGCATGTAGATTCAGGGTTAGGAGAGTTGCAGTAGGATTGCATTAGTTGATTGGCCAAACGGATGCCAGGTTAGGGACTTTTATATGTTGTTGTTTTTATTTTATTATATTTTTTTTACTTTATAGCGCCACCATGTGGCCAAAGTCCACGAGGTTTGTACAGTGGCGACAAAATTAACTTCTACATACATGTACCAAATTTGGTGAAGATATCTCATTCAGTTCGAAATTTACATCTAAAGGTGCTGTATGTCAGTTTTCGCCTCTTCTTAAGCATAGAAACACCATAATATCCATTCATTCATTCATTTTCTACCGCTTTTCCGGGGCCGGGTCGTGGGGGCAGCAGTCTTAGAAGAGAAACCCAGACTTCCCTCTCCCCAGACACTTCCTCCAGCTCCTCCGGGGGGATCCCAAGGCGTTCTCAGGCCAGCCGAGAGACATAGTCCCTCCAGTGTGTCCTGGGTCTTCACAGAGGCCTCCTCCCGGTGGGACATGCCTGGAACACCTCCCTAGGTAGGCGTCCAGAAGGCATCTGAAACAGATGCCCGTGCCACCTCAGCTGGCTTCTCTCGATGTGGAGGAGCAGCGGCTCTTCTCTGAGCTCCTCCCGGGTGACAGAGCTCCTTACCCTATTTATAAAGGTGCGCCCTGCCACCCTGCGAAGGAAACTCATTTCGGCCGCTTGTATCCAAGATCTTGTCGTTTCGGTCATGACCCAAAACTCATGGCCATAGGTGAGAGTAGGACCGTAGATTGACCAGTAAATCGAGAGCTTTGCCTTTCGGCTCAGCTCCTTCTTCACCATAATATGTTTGCAGATATTTAAGAAACATGCGAAGTGAACATTCTCAAACGGCAAAGCATTTCAGTATTTAAAATAGCATTTTCCCTGAAGCAAAATGAAAACGAAAGATATCATTTACATCGACCGTTTAATATTTAAATGACATGCTAATTTTAATGCTTTATAGGTATCAAAATTGAACTGACAACTGCAACACCCAAATTGAATTGATGTGTGCCACATGTGCTAGCAGAAATGATAGCAAAGTGATCATTAAAATGTTATTTCTTCCTAAAAGCATTTAGACTCTGGGTTAGGAGGGTTGCGGTAGGATTGCATTTTCATCAGTGCACCGTGGGACCAAAAACCCAGTGTGTATTTAAAACAGCATTCTGAAGCATAGCAAACAAAACGTAGAAAAATACTGAATTAAATTGATATTTAATGCAATGACACTCACACTTAAAGGGATAGTTCATCGAAAACTAAACAACAAAACAAAACATGGCACTATCTTTGACAATAACAAAGCAAATACTCTGCTTGAGGGGAAAACCCCCCCCCCCAAAAAAACAGATCGGTGGACACACAGGCTTAATCCACCACAAAGTTTCCTATTTGTGCAGAAAAACACACATTCAACTTGACATTCCTCCTCATTCCTGTTCAAAACAGCAGTGGCGTCTGATAAAGCCATCGTTTCAGCAGTAAGGCACATTGATGAAAGCTTTGAGAGAGTTTGAGGAAGCACAAAGCCACAGTGCCGCTCTCTCAAACTTCAGCTAAAGCAGAAGGAGACACGCAGACTTCTGCACTCGCTGTTTTAATCTGATCCTCCTCAAAACAGCTTTACCTCAGTTCACCGCAATAACTCCAGAGCCAGAGGAAGAGTTTAAACCTGAAGATGAGGAGCAAACGTCCATGACCTCTACACTGGACTGAGATTACTGCGCAGCACATGTACATGTTTAGGATCTTACTAATGCTTTCACTTGAGGACTTGTGCATGGCATTTGCATACACATCCTTGCACCAGCAAATTAAGATTCAGCAAAACAATTGTTGACTACTGTATAGCAGCAACATCAGTGTTAATGTTTAGGTGGTCAGAGGGGTTTTAAATGACCTAAATCAAGTAAAATGACATTGGCTGCGTGTCCAGAGAAGCATTTTTATTTTCTCTCGAGCTGAGTGTTTGTTTTCTGTTGTTGGCAATAGTAGCGCTGCGTTTTTTTGATCAGCATTTACCATTTCTGCAGCCTAAAAACCCCTTAAAACAAGTATTTTTAGCATGTTCAAGTAAAATGTAAGCATAAAAAAAACTGACAAAATTGTGGCTAGTGAAAATGCAGAGTGGCAAGCAAATTTGGAAAATTATTAGTCGCAGTGGCTTGTGAGTGAAAAAAAAAAAAAAAAAAAAAGTTCATGTCATGCCTTGCTGACAGGTATGTCATAGCACAGGGGTGACCAACCCTGCTCCTGGAGATCTACCATCCAGCAGATTTCAGTTGCAACCCATATCAAACACACCTGCCTGTAATTATCCGCTGTTCAGGTCCTGATTAATTGGTTCAGGCGTGTTTGATCAAGGTTGGAGCTGAACTCAGCAGATAGATAGATCTCCAGGAGCAGGGTTGACCACCTCCTGTCATAGAACCTTGGACAAAGACACTCCATGCCAAATTTCAAGTTGTTTGGCCAAAACAGATGCCAAGTTAGGGACTCTTTCATGTTTTTTTTATTTTTTACTTTATAGCGCCACCAGGTGGCTAAAGTCCATGGGGTTTGTACAGTGACCGCAAATTGAACTTCTACATACATGTACCAAATTTGGTGACGATATCTCATTCAGTTCGAAAGTTACAGCTAAAGGTGCTGGTATGTCCGTTTTTGACTCTTCTAAAGCATAGAAATACCATAATATTAGTTTAATAAACACCTTAATAATAGTTTGCAGATATTTAAGAAACCTGTTAAGTGAACATTCTTGTTTATCTAAAAAACAATGCTGAAGTTAGTTATTCTGCTTTGAAAATGTGAGTTACGTGCCAGAAAGTCTGTCTTTGTTTTGGTTGTTTTAACCCGCCCAGTGCCAGTTTAGTCAATTATATTTCAGCACCCCGAGTTGCCATCATGGAAAAAGGTGTATTTCATTCATTCAGTCAGGAAGGCTCTCAAAGCATGCGTCTGTGACCGAAATGTGACCTCCGGTGGGCAGTAACAGCCTCGAAATGAGACGCAGAGTTCCACATGAGGTGGTTATTTATTAGCAAATAATATAAATATTACGAACGTAAACATCAGGCGAGCAGGTTACATTGTAACCCCGTGTCCTAACAACACGCTACATGGCGAGATTTGCAGTGACGCAACGCATATACATTTAAATACAGCCAATCAGAAGCACAGAATAGTGCACTTACTGCACTTCAACGAAATGGTAAGGTTTACAATCTAATTAATACATATTTAACCTCTTTAACAGTATTACATACATGCTGAATGATTGATATTTGTTAACTTGGCTTGTCCCAGTTCTAAAGTTTAATTTCAAATGATTTTATTTTCAAGATCTGAGGTGAACTATCTGCTGCTGCTTTCATTAAGGCAATAAATGACATGTAAAATGGCATTCAAACTCACATTA
This sequence comes from Danio choprae, assembly GCA_903798125.1. Taxonomy (NCBI): domain Eukaryota; kingdom Metazoa; phylum Chordata; class Actinopteri; order Cypriniformes; family Danionidae; genus Danio; species Danio choprae. The sequence continues at coordinate 101,668 of CAIGQW010054386.1, forward strand.
TTAGCATTTAACACTGTATAAAGCACATGAGGCGAACCTGATGTGATCATTGTCATTTATCCTGTTGCTCACCTGTGAGAAATGAAAGCTGTTTCTAAAATATATATTTCAGGTGTTTGTTAGAACAAAAACTATTTTTTTTCTATTGTATGCCATTGCTTTTAGATAGAAAACGGTCCAAATCAACCTTAAATCAGCCTTTAGGCTCGATAGTCAGGCACACGCACGTCAATCTGGCAAGCTGTGCTTGCATGGACTTGTCAGAGGAGGAGCTGAGCGAAAATGTGTCTTGATCCAGGAGTGCAATACCTAGTTCAACCACTGGGTGTCAAACTTAGATACTGTAAGTCAGAGAAACAAATTGCTGAACAAAAACGTTCAATGCCGGCAACGGACTTTTCAGAACGTGAGAAACTAGGTCCATGTCCACATATACACTGGTATTTTTCCCTGCCTTCATTTTTTTGACATAATAAATACACAAAAACCTACTGTGATGCATGTTAAGAGCACACCAATCCAAGAAGGGACAATTAAGACACATGCTGGGTTCACAGCAAACATGGAATGAAGTACAGTATATTTCGTGAGTAAACAAGTCAATGCACATCGTCCTGAGGTGTGAACGACACTGAATGTGTGACACGTTTGCTGTAAATATGCAGAATTTGCCTTAATATGTGGCGTCAATGTTTGGTGTGAACCCAGTCCTGTTGACCCAGAGTTTCTGAAAATCTTCCCCCTGGCCGGAGATTTCAGAAAGTTTTTGTTTCAGTCACCTGATACTGCATTTTCCTGTATACAAACACAAACTGCTTAGAAAAAAAATGGTGGTTTTGAAAGTACATGTTCATGTGGACAGGGCTGAGTTTCAAAGCGGCTTTTCTAGCACCACCAACACACGTACTGACTGAGCTTCTAGAGCAAAAGCCTCTCAGAAACATCCGCGCATGGTTTAACGTGCCGGTAATCAGGACGAGAGGCCGATCAGTCCACATCAGAAACATCCTTTGCACATCCATCCACTGTGGCCGCCGCGTCTTCCAGCAAATTAAATAACGAGGGGTTTCCATAGAGACGGGAGAGGAGCAGGAATCTGACTGGGGTGAAGGATGAAGCCTGTTCTCCAGGAGTCCCCGGGGAGCCTGCGGATCTACATCTTCCTCTTTTCAAACTCTCTCTCTCTCTCTCTCTAGTGTGTCAGGGGTAAGTCTGCTTGTTCAAAGCATTATCTCAAACTCTGCATCATTACCACATCACAGAAACCACAGGAAGAGGATTCTCTTCTTCGACCTCCACGTATCGTGCAGTGTTTTTTTATATTTTACTATCTGATAGTTCTATAAAATACAACTGATCATTTTGTACAATTTTCAAGTTAACACCTAAACGAATAAATAAAACACTAGAAAATTTGGGTTTCTAAAAATTAGTTTGAAATAATTTTACTTTTAATGTTTGACAGTTTAATGTAAAATTAAGTCTAAATCTTTTTAGTAATATTAATCAATTACACAATAATAATAATAATAATAATAATAATAAAAATAATAATAATAATAATAAACAACAACAACAACAACAACAACAAAAATAATAGTAGTTGTTTATTTATTTATTAATATTTAATTATTATTATGATTTATTATTATTATTATTATTATTATTATTATTATTAGTGTTGCTTTTGCATCGTCTCTTATGTATGAAGTTATGTTTTTTTTCCAATCTATATTGTTTTATTATTTATTATTTTATTATTTTTCTTGATTGTTTTTTAATTAAGTAAAAAAAAAACTAAGTAACATAAAACACTCGTATTAATGATTAAATAAAAAAAAAATTAGCCAAGTTTATTATTGTTAACTAAATATATTTTTTTTTATTCCTCTTGAAAAAAAATTATTAACATTAAAACTAAAGTACCAATTCTTAACCAACTATTAACATTTAATTTAGCAATTAAATAATAACTAAAACATTTAATATTACAAATATAAAAAAAAACTAAACTATATAGACCATAATATGCTTGTGTGTACATGCTCAGAACTGCTTGGTTACTGACATTTATTCATTTGATTCATTCAGGAATGAAGTAAATGGCCCTATTTGCAAAATTGAATCATTGGTTCACTTGATTTGTTCAGAATGCAGATTCATTCAGAAATGAATCACCACTGTTTGTTTATTGGAGACACAGTCCTGCTGGTGCTTAATAAAATTGCTTGCAAAACTGATTAAAAATTATGTCACTAAAATAACAAATAACAAATTATTAACCGAACTTGTGGAATTAATTTAACGAACTTGTGCTATTCAGAATAAAAACAGCCCTCGTGTGACACTGACTGCGTTGCACGTCTGAATTCAAGTTAAAGTTCAATTTACTTTATTGGCATGACATTTTGTACAGTATTGCCTAAGCATTTTAGATATGTAAAGATATGTAAAGAATATTTCTTAATGCAGTAAATGAGAAATAAATGAGAAAAAAGACAATATATCTATAAAAAATATAATAATTGTAAGAATAAAAATGGCAGATTACTTAAACGAGGCAAACTAATTTAGTTGATTAATCATTTGTGAATTCTCATAGGGAAAAAATAAAGGTCAAGAACACTTAGGATTAAAAAAAAAAAAGTGAACGACACTAATGCAATACAGATACTAAAACAATACATTCAATATGATGGGTTGTTGTAACCCAGATATTTGGGTCAAACAGGTTCAAACCAAACCACTGAGTTAAAAAAAGTGTCATTTAAATTTATTTAAAGAATAAAAACAACTCAATATTAACTGAATAACTTAACATTAACTTGTCCATATTTGACCCACTGTTGGGTTACAACAACCCAGCATTTTTTAGAGTGTCCAGAAACACGTTTAGTATCTAGTGTCGCTTCGAGCACATTTATTTTCTGCAGAGAATTTTGAGATTTTGACTGGAAAAACAATCCAAAAGGCGTGTTCCCCTTACTGTGAGGATGTTCTTACAGCATCTGACACAATAGAGCAGATCTGCATCTGTTAGAATGACTGAACTCACTGCAGATTAAAGCTGTTTTCCTATCTGATACTCCACTGATGCATTCCTGAAAGAATTTTACAACAGCTTAAAAACCTTCAGACTGAAAACAAACTGCTAGATATTAAGATGCATATCACTAAGATATACACTCACCGGCCACTTTATTAGGTACACCTGTCCAACCGCTCGTTAACGCAGATTTCTAATCGGCCAATCACATGGCAGCAACTCAATGCATTTAGGCATGTAGACATGGTCAAGACGATCTGCTGCCGTTCAAACCGAGCATCAGAATGGGAAAGAAAGGTGATTTAAGGGACTTTGAATGTGGCATGGTTGTTGATGCCAGACGGGCTGGTCTGAGTATTTCAGAAACTGCTGATCTACTGGGATTTTCACACACAACCATCTCTAGGGTTTATGGAGAATGGTCCAAAAAGAGAAAATATCCAGTGAGTGGCAGTTCTGTGCGCAAATGTCTTGTTGATGCCAGAGGAGAATGGACAGACTGGTTCCAGCTGATAGAAAGACAACAGTAACTCAAATAACCACTCATTACAACCAAGGTTGAGGCGGATGGGCTACAGCAGAAGAAGACCACACCAGGTGCCACTCCTGTCAGCTAAGAACAGGAAACTGAGGCTACAGTTAGCACAGGCTCACCAAAATTGGACAATAGAAGATTGGAAAAACGTTGCCTGGTCTGATGAGTCTCGATTTCTGCTGCGACATTCGGATAGTAGGGTCAGAATTTGGCATCAACAACATGAAAGCATGGATCCATCCTGCCTTGTATCAACAGTTCAGGCTGGTGGTGGTGTAAAGGTTTGGGTGATATTTTCTTCGCACACTTTTGGGCCCATCCCATTCAATTCTAAGTGAGCATCGTGTCAACGCCACAGCCTACCCATGCCATTTATGCCACGAAGGATTAAGGCAGTTCTGAAGGCAAAAGGGGGTACAACCCGGTACTAGTAAGGTGTACCTAATAAAGTGGCCGGTGAGTGTATAATCGCTAGATATTAACACATGATATCAATAGTGTCCAAGTTTTAAAATTTTTTAAACTTGTTTAAAAAAAAAAAAGTAACAAAAAAAATGTGAACATTATGTAGAAATAACGAACCTTAACAGAGTTAAAATAATAAGAAAATAAACGACTAAAAAAAAAAAGTCAACTAGATGTCTTGGTCGAAAAAAAATTATATAATAAAATATCTTAAAATCCACGAAACTAAAATGCTTCAGAAGGACCAAATTACTGAGACTAGTGCTGTTTGACAGCATTAACCATGAAAGATACAATATAAATGAAAAAAAGTTTATATTTACATAATTGATATATAAACTTAAATGAAAATATTTAGGTTTTGTACATTTTGTATTTTATACATGTTTGTATTTAGATATATACACAGATTAATATACATTGTACACACATTATACGCAAATACAAATTTTTAATTAAGATGCGATTCATCATTTTGACAGCACTCATTAAGACATCTGATATTTAATTCCACTTTTTGAGTTCACATGTGAAAATGAGCCATTTTATATATAGTATGTCAAGATAAGTTCAGCTTTAGACAAAATTTATTATAACTTGTACTGGAAAAGTTATTGTTAATGTGGTTAAAGGACATTAAGCTTCTCTTTCTTTAAATTTGTTAATACTTTGTGCAAAAAAAAAAAGAAAAAAAAAAGTCATATTTGTCTTTGTTTATTTGTGACATCAGCAACTTTTGGCTATGCCATGGCAAGATCAATATAGATTAGATAGAAAACAAAAACATAACTTCATACATAAGAGACGATGCAAAAACAACACTAATAATAATAATAATAATAATAATAATAACAACAACGACCAACAACAACAACAACGACCAACAACAAGACCAACAACAACAATAACAATACAAAACAAACAAATAAATCCTTTTACATCTTGATATATGATAAATAACTTGCAATTCTTTCTGATGAGATATTTTTTAAGACATTTAAACAAGCAGTAAAACAAGGCAAAACGTACATCTAGATGGTTGTTCTTGCAGAATTATATGGCATATAAATCATAATAATATTACACGGCTACCTGCCACAGAAGCAAACAGTTAAACAAAACATTGATTAGAGCTGTATTAAGTTACTTAACTATTACACCTAAAGCTTGCAGAAAGAAAAACTACGGAATGGAGTATATACACTAACCTACGCATATAATTCAGCCACAAGATGGCGCCAAAAACAGCGGCATGACAGACAAGCATATAAATATTTATATAAGCATACTCACTAATAAATCAAGATGATTGGTAGTACCCGGATGAGCCTGAGTTATTGGTTTCAGAGGTTGTTATCTAGGAATAACATAATCTCGAGTGTCGAGATTGACCGATCAGAATCAAGTATTCCAGAAAACTGTATATTAAACTAAAACTAATAAATAAAGCAAAAAACAGAGACAGTAACAGACACACACTACTCCTCCACTGAGGTGAACAGACAGATCATTATAAATAATTGAACAGCCAAACTCGGATTTCATTCGATTCAGCATTTACACGCTCTCCATCGCTGCTCGTTCATGATACGACACAGCAACACAACAGAAAAAAACATCTTCATGCTCTTCATACTGACAGTGGCTGCGTCTGAAATCGCCTACTACTCAGTAGGTACTGCATTTGAATTTGAATGTACTACTCGACCGTTAGAAAAGTGTTTTCTATATAATATGAATGGAACTCGGACGTACTACATCCGCCATTTTGTCATGAACACATAACCTACCCCTGTCAGTTGCATCGCTTCACTCCCATTCATGAATTCTCTCAAGGTACATCAGGGGATGGCGTCACGTCCATCGGATGTGCACTTCAAAATCTCGCCAGAAGTAGTAGGTCATCTGGGTACTTCTCGCATACTGATTTCCGAATTCAAAAAATTCGGACATACTCGACTCGCATACTGTTTCAAGCGTACTATATAGTATGGAAATATGTGATTTTGAATGCAGCCTGTGATTCTGTCTGAGATGAACTTGTACAAAACAGAATCTCAACGAAGCTCACAATGAAAACACTTTTTTTTTTTCTCCATGTCTGAACTTTGAGACGAAAGACTCATCAACAGTCAAGAGTGACCAGATTCAATTAAAAAGTCCATATCAAATGAAAGTTTTTAGAAGTTACCAAGGTCACACAGCCACAGTAAAGCATAATATACCACACGTTCACACAGTTCGAGGCTACTTACATGGAAACAGTTTTTCCATTGCAAACATTCTTTGATGTCTGTTACATCAGCACCTCGCACATGACTTTAGGACATTGACAAGCTTTGTTTTTGACACGCGGTGCTGTTCAATGTCTGTTCCAATGCAGTGGACCAATCAGAGAAAGTTGGGGGTGGGGCAAACATTGCAAGCTGGTTTACAGTATCAGACCTTGAGCACACTGAACACGAATTTTGCAATGAGAGGCACCTTTTTTTAAATGGTTTACTGAATGGCCACGAGCATTTGCACACTGCTTATGCGCCACCCGTGTTTTAACCGCATGCTGTGCTTCACGCTTTTGCCGCACTATGTCAGTTGTGTCTTTCATTGTCCAATCAAATGAAAGCAAAGGTGGGGTTTCCATTGAGGTAACAGAATAATATTAAAATAATAATAATAATAATAATAATAATAATAATTAATAATAATAAATATAGCTGCAAGCAGCAATTAAGGGGCCAAGCAGTCCTGAGGCAGAATGAGCAAAGCAATCGAAAATGATCTGAGTAAAATTTGGTGATATTTCGGTAAACCGTCTAGGAGGAGTTTGCAAAAAAGTTAACAAAATCAATATGGCGAACAGGAATTTTAAAGAAATTTGGCATATTTGGCATCAATATTCTCTGCAATTTTACCACAATAAACATATGCAGTCTAACGTTAATAGCAAATTTAGGAATCATTATTGATGGTTAGTGATTGGTTTATAACTCCTGACCAGTAGATGGCGCAGTTACCATATGTATGTGTTGGGGTCATTGTGAGTTGCTAATGACACACCTAAAGTTCAGTGTAAATATGTTTAAGCATTGCAGAGTTACAGCTTTAGATGCACTTTGACATCGTGTATGACATTGATCGGAGTCAAATTTGGTGAACATTGAGCCAACGATCTAGGAGGATTTCGCTAAAGAAGACTTTTGAACAACATCTATATGGCAGACAGGACGTTTGCCACAATATGGCATATTTGGTATCAATGTTCTCAGCATGACCCAAGGAATAATTAGATATATTTTTTTCAAAAATAAACCTATGCAATCAAAATGTTTTAGCCATTTTGGAAGATTCATTATTGATGATTAGTTACAGGTTTTAAGAGGAGTCTGAAAAAAAAGGTTTTCAATCAAAAACAAAATGGAGGACAGGAAGTTTAGTTGATTTTGGCATATTTGGTATCAGTGGTCACGGCATGATCCAGGAAATATAACATGTCAAGTTTTAATGTCAATGAGGAAAGTTTAGCAAACGTTATTAGCATTTAAAAAAAAAATTGCTTATAACCTTTGGCCACAAGGTGGCGCTGATCCAGAAGTTTGAGTACTTTCAGGGCATGGTGTTGAAGATGCATACCATGTTTTGTAATGATACATGAATATGTTTCCAAAATATATATATTTTTTACCAAAATCTAAATGTCCGACGCCCAAAACGGCTGACCTGGGGGGTAATAATAACAACAACAACAACAACAACAATAATAATAATAATAATAATAATAATAATAATAAATATTGTTTTTAGTTTCATTTAGTTTGTTTTTCATTTGTTACGATTTTTAACATTTTACTTCCGTTAATGAAAAAATTAACCACAACTTTTAGCATCCGTTTGTTCAAAACAACCGTGGTGAATTCAGTTCTCAGTTCAGTCTAATCTCAATTCCATTTGGTAAACACAAAACACAAGCGTGGAAATCCAAGGGCGACATGTAGATACACAAAACTATCAAATCAATTAAATCAAAAAATATCAGAAATGCTAAGCTGAAGAACTGCATTGGTTCAACTCATTTTCACAAAGTAAACCGAACAAGCAGAAGAAAAAAAAAATGCTTAACTGAGGTGAGAAAGGAAGGTTATGAGTTAATGAAGTTATCTGATGGCAACACTGCATGAAATATCAGAGCTTTGTCATATGGGAATAAACAGAGATTCTTCAAAGTGTGTGAAGTTGTTTGCTGGAGGACACAGAGGTTACAGTAAAGCTCATAAACTCTCTGAAATATAGACAGACTGTCGGTTCAGATCCCTACAGACTTCGGTGTAAGTGTCTGAACAGATTTCACATCAGATATACAGCAGGGATGTGTATGAATTGACAGGTGAATTGAATCTTTCCGTATGTAAATCTCCGACACATTCTGTCACTTGTTGACACAAACAACACGAGAGAATTACATCTACAACTCACAGCGCAGAACTGAGCTTTACTCTCCGTTCTCAGTTTATGAATGAAACAGAGAAACACCAACCATGATTTTAACTGTGTCCCAAACCACTTCCTATCCACTATACACCAGGGAAAATAAGTATAGTAAGTAAATAACAAGTAATTTTTTTCCTCAGAAAACATATTTCTAAAGGTGCGCCATCTTGAAATTTCCACCAGATGTTGGTGACAGCCAAAGAATATATATATGCAAAGAAAACAAAACTAATTAGTTTACAAATGAAGACGTGTAATAAAATGAAACGACACAGGAAAAAAATGATTGAACACATGAGGAAAGGCAGGTGTAGAAAGGCAGTGAAAGCCCAGACAGCAGCTGAAATCTCTCAGTAGTTCTTCAGCAGCCCTCTGCCCTTCCTCAGTGTAAATGAATATCAGCTGCTTCAGTCCAACATCAACATTACCAGGATGAAACCAGAGTGGACATTTCAGCAAGACAATGATCCAAAACACAGCCAAGGAAACTCTCAAATGCTTTCAGAGAAAGAAAATCAAGCTGTAGAATGGCCCAGCCAATCACCTGATGTGAATCCAATAGAGAATACAAAATAAAGCTCAGATTTGACAGACGAGACCCACAGGACCATCAAGATTTTGACACTCTGTTGAAGTCTAAGAAAAACTCACACTTGAGCAATGCATGTGACTTCATTCTCCATATGAGAGCGTCTTTAAGCTGCCATCACCAAAAAAAGTATTTTATATAAAAGTATTAAATACATCTAAGTAATTCAGTACTGGGCAGCACGGTGGTGCAGTGGGTAGCACAACTGCCTCACAGCAAGAAGGTCGCTGGTTCAAGCCCCGGCTGGGTCAGTTGGCATTTCTGTGTGGAGTTTGCATGTTCTCCCCGTGTTGGCGTGGGTTTCCTCCGGGTGCTCCGGTTTCCCCCACAATTCCAAAGACATGCAGTATAGGTGAATTGGGTAGGCTAAATTGTCTGTAGTGTACAAGTGTGAATGAGTGTGTATGGATGTTTCCCAGTGATGGGTTGCAGCTGGAAGGGCATCCGCTGCATAAAACATATGCTGGATAAGTTGGCGGTTCATTCCGCTGTGGCGACCCCAGATTAATAAAGGGACTAAGCCTATTACACGAATCATTTTTCAGATTTTTATGTTTTATTTTTTTCCCAATATTGTGCAGACCTGATTACTGGGTTTCCTTTTTCACATGTTCTGGATTGGCAGATGAACGGGAGACCAGATTATAGCACATCACATGACCAAAAGAAAAAAAAAAAGTCTGATTTTCATGATGTATTTATTCCCTGTAAGTGTGTGGAGGAGAGCGGAGTGTGTTATCAGCTGTCCAGCAGCAGATCTACAGCTCTAGCTGAACTCATCACACTTTCACAGACAGACAGAC
>CAIGQW010054386.1:116605-129218 GCA_903798125.1 Danio choprae
TGTGTGTGTGTGTGTGTGTGTGTGTGTGTGTGTAAATGAGTAAGTGTGTATGAATGTTTCCCAGGGATGGGATGTGGCTGGAAGGGCATCCGCTGCATAAAACATATGCTGGATAAGTTGGCGGTTCATTCCGCTGTGGCAACCCCAGATTAATAAAGGGACTAAGCCGAAAAGAAAATGATTGAATGATAGAAATGTTTTGCTGAAACATTACAAAGTGTGTAGTACTCATAATATTGCCAGATGTTTTCATTGAAATGTACTAAATCGCTTGGAGAGTGTATTTTCTATATTTTATTCTATATTTTCTGACTTATGCACTTACATTAGGCTAAATGTCTGGAAGAATGTTCAAATTAGGGCTTTGCGATTATTCGAAAAAAAAAAAAAAAAAAAAATCGCGATCTCGATTCGACTCTACACACGATCTTAATTCAGCTTTTCACAGATTCAGCCAATTATATTTTCAAGAAGCGTAAAGGCGGACGCACAAGTCTTTACATTGTTTTATATACATTGCTCAGCAACATGGACACCTTAAAATGGTGTTAAAAGTGTCACATACTGTATTTATAAGGTATATTCATTCATCCATTCATTTTCTTTTCGGCTTAGTCCCTTTATTAATCTGTGGTCGCCACAGCGGAATGAACCGCCAACATATCCAGCTTATGCTTTACGCAGCGGATGCCCTTCCAGCTGCAACCCATCACCGGGAAACATCCACACACACTCATTCACACACATACACTATGGACAATTTAGCTTACCCAATTCACCTATACTGCATGTCTTTGGACTTGTGGGGGAAACCGGAGCACCCGGAGGAAACCCAAACTCCACACAGAAAAGCCAACTGACCCAGCCGAGGCTTGAACCGGTGACCTTCTTGCTGTGAGGCGAGAGCGCTACCCACTGCGCCACCGTGCTGTTCTTTATAATGTATAATTCGAGTGCACTATAACACTGCTGTTTGTCCTTGCTCTGGCCACGTCAGCTGTTCCTACACACTTGCGGCGGTCAAGTTTCAAAATAGTTCATCTTTTGCCGCTGTGTGGACCAATACTGAATGTGTGTCACTGTTTTTACTCATGGTTAGGAATAGAGCAATATGCTGGTGTTAAACTGCACTGCTTTAATGCACTCCTGCATTGGGCACACACATACACTCTGCACTCTGACTACTTGTTGATAAGCCGTGCTGGGCATTTCTCTCTGTCTCGCTCTGAACGCAGTCAACCAATCACAACAGACTGGGTCAGCGGACCAATCAGAGCAGATTAGCATCGTGCTAAGGAGGGGTTTGGGAACAAATGAGTCGCTGAACGAATCATATGGGAGTCGTTGGGAAAATTAGGTAAAAATAAATGCATATTATAAGACAATGAAAGTGTTTTTTGACCTTGCATGCATATCAGACTGTTGTTGGAGACCCCCGAAACCAAAATATGACCCTTTTTAATGCATATAAGGGGCTCTTTAATTCCTTCATGTTGTCCCAACACAGATCGATTGTGTGTGTCATGCACTCGCTGGGTAACATGAAGGCACCGGAACACAGGATTGGAACGAACACGAATTTATTTACAAACACTTACGAAATACAGGCTTTGGATGAGACAGGACACTTAGACAGGACATCGACGTGGAGACAATACAATACCGGACAACGAAGGACACAAACAGAGGGGTATAAATACACAGGGATGGTGATTAAACTAATAGGACACAGGGATGAACACAGGTGGGATAAATTAACACTGAACACGGCGGGAAAAACAGAACAAAGGAAGCACATGACAACAACAAAAGCACATGGACACGACAGAACACTGACAGCGTGGAACCCAGTACTTTTTACAATCAGTATACAAGGAGATTTAATAAGTTTAATTAAACCTAAAGGAACAGCATTATATTGTTTATAAGGTACCCCCTGAATTATTAAGGTCACAAATTGATAGTTTAATTGATGCTTAATTTAACCGCTGATCAAACATGGGAGCTTGTGCAAATTGTCGTCTTTATTTTAAAGTCACGTGTCCTCATTTCACCTTTCACATGCTCTGCTCTCATTGACATTATACATTTCTTTCTATAGCTCATAATAAGACACATCAAAGTCAGAGCCACTGGAAGAGAAGCCGTCTTAACAAGCTAATTAAATCTGTTTTTTTTTTTTCACAACACTCCCTGCTTGTTTATTTGTGCGCCGCTGAGGCTGGAGTGTGTTTCAGTCGTAATGAGTTCCTTCACATCCCTCCATACTCACACACTGCACCAGATTTCATCCTTTCAGAGTTTAAACCGCCCGAAAGCGTCCACTTATGTCGGTTCACAAGCTTACCTGTGTGTCCTAATTTACGTTGACACCCTCAAACTTAACAGTTGTTGCTGTACTTTAAAAAGCGGCTCATGCAGGTTTTTCAAAAATATCTAAATGAAAAACTACTTGCAATAACACTTAACATTTAGATCATAAGAAATGCAATCTCACAATAAATAAATAAATAAATAAAAATGAATAATTGAAAAAAAAATTAATTACATTTATATAAACAAACTAAATGAATAAATTAACAAATAAACAAACAAACAAACAAATAAATAAATAAAATGCAATTAAAAATGACATTACAAATTAAATAAATTGAAAAAACACATAATTTAATTAAATGAAATTAAAAAAAACAATACAATTAATTAACTAATTTAAATAATATAAATGAATTAACATATAAACGAACCAATAAAATAAAATAAAATTGAATTAAGATAATAAAAAGAAATAAATTGAAAAGAAGAAATTACAAAAATAATAAAATTAAATGAACTGAATGATGTATTTAATTAATAAAAAAATAAATTAAAAAATAATTCAATTTAATTAAATGAAAGTAAGAAAAACTAATTAATTAATTGAAATAAAATGAATGAATGAATAATGAATGAATGAACAAAATTAAACAAAAATAAAATGGAATTAATTCAATAAAAAATAATAATAAATGTAATTAATTAAAAAAATAAAACGTATTGAAAAAATAAAAGAAATTTAAAAACAAAACAATGCATTAATATAATTAATTAAATCATTAATTTTAATAAACAAATACAAATTAAATATTTTGCAAAGAATAATTTCAATTAAATGAAAGTAAAAAAACTCAAATAAAATGTATAAAAATAAAATGAATGAATGGATGAATTAATAAATTAATGTACATATAAACTAACAATAAAACAAAATGAAATAAAATGGAATTAATGTATTTAAAAAACAACATAACATTCAAGAAACTGAAAAAATAAAAGAAATTGAATAAATAATACTATTAAATAATGTATTAATTAAATTAATTAATTAATTCATTCATTCATTCATTCTTTCATTTTCATTTCGGCTTAGTCCCTTTATTAATGTGGGGTCGCCACAGCGGAATGAACCGCCAACTTATCCAGCATATGTTTTACGCAGCGGATGCCCTTCCAACTGCAACCCATCACTGGAAAACATCCATACACACTCATACACTACGAACAATTTAGCTTACCCAATTCACCTATAGCGCATGTCTTTTGGACTTGTGGAGGGAAACCGGAGCACCCGGAGGAAACCCACACAAACACGGGGAGAACATGCAAACTCCACACAGAAACGCCAACTGGCCCAGCCGGGGCTCGAACCAGCAACCTTCTTGTTGTGAAGCGATTGTGTTACCCACTGCGCCACCGTGCTGCCCTAAATTAATGTATTATTTTATTTATTTATTTTAATAAATAAATAAATAAATAAATAAATAAATAAATAAATAAATAAATACATTTAAAACAAATACAAATAAATTAAATTTTTAAAAGAATACAATTTAAATAAAGTAAAAAGCAATAAAACTAATTAATGAATTTAAATAAAATGAGTGAATGAATAAAGATAAACCAACAAAAAAATGTAATAAAATGGACCAGTAGACAGTTTTAATGCAGATGGAGATGTTTGCTTGTTCTTGTTTTCAGTATCTCGACATAACTGATTAAATAAAGTGTTGAAATGAAGCCGTAAACACTCGCTGCTCCTCGAAAACTCATCAGCTTCATCATTCAAGCCTCTTGTTTTCCTGTTTTCCACATAATGGCGTCGTCTTGAGGGAAAAACTACACGTTTCTTTAGTGGTTGGTTCTCGATCTGCTGCCAATCCTCAATTAAAACTGCATCTCCTTCCAGGGAAACTAAAACTCATTAGCTGACGGAGAGAAGAAAAGACGGCAGAAACCTTCATTTAAATGAGACGCGCAGATCATTAGATGGAGAAGTAACACTCAATCTGTTCAGAAATGAGCAGCACTGAACGTCTGCTGTCTAGGGCACTTGCTTCTTAGACAGCATCCTGACTGACTTGTTGACAATACTTGACAACTTTTATAAAAATAAATAAATAAAATTAACAGGCTTGAGCCGCTATTGCTATGTATATTCTCTGTTTTATTTAGCATTATTGAAATATGATCATATTGAGGTATTGAATTAGCGTTTAGCTGTACATTTTCACTGTTTATTTTTCAGTAATTATGTTAAATTAGTGCTGCATTTCCATTAGAAAACGATATATTTTTAAAGACGGAGTTTTAACAATAATGGCTTTGTCAAATAAATAAATAAATAAATAAATAAATAAATAAATAAATAAATAACATATTCTAAATAAAACTGGTTTTATTTGTACTGTTCATAAAAACTGCGCTAATAAACTGAATATGAATATTACCTTGAATAAATAAAATAAAATAAATAAACAATTAAATAAATTAATTAACAAGTATTAATATAACATTTTATATTATTAATAATAATAATAATATTCATTTCCTTTATCAAAATAAACTCCAAATCATCACGTTTCTGGTTTAGCTTATATATATGTCCATCAAACATATAGCCCCGCCCCCAAACTCACGCCATTGGTCAGTTCCGATGTTGACATTTCAAACAAACCAATCACAAGACAAACTGCTGAAGTAAGACACAGCAGATCAAACTGAACATCTGCGGATCCCAAAAAGACTCTTGAGGCCAGAAAATGAATCTTTCATCCGAACATGTGGCCGTTTATTCACCTCACGGCAGAATAAAGAGTTTCCCGCCGCGCGCCTCCACATCTCGCAGTCAATCAGCGGCTAATTTATCACTCGTCTTTTTTTTCCGCTGTTTCTCCGCGGTCGGTCAGAGGAATTACACAAGGCGTTAATTAGCGGGCCGCTCCAGTCTCTGGTGTGTGGAGAGTCAGTGGGAGCCGATGTTCATTAGCAGCCGCTACACGCTAAAAATACTACAAATGCCGCTGATAGAGAAGAAGAGGCTGATTTCCCTGCAGGAGTCGACCGGAGGAGCTTCACAAACACACACACACACACACACACACACGTCTATGCTTCTAAGAGGGGACTGTCACTGTATACTGTCCAAGGAGACCATTTTGCTCATTTTAAAGAAACAAAAATAACATACAAAATTTTATTTTAAGGTCTATTGATAATAATATAACTGAAAATAAGCCAAGTGGGGACCTGAACCTCTTGGTGACGTCTACCTATCCAACAGGGGACCTTCATAGACTGAAGTGACACTAAATGTGAAATACAGAGACTGCTGGAACACAGGCTTTTCACACACATACACAGACACGCACATACGTCTATGTTACTAAGAGGGGACTTTTACCTGCAAATATTTTAGACTTGAAATTAAAAGTAATATATGTATATATATATAATGCTCAACTCTTAAATGAGTACACACATTTAATCAATATCTCAGTGAACATTGACAATATGGATTGCTGCATTTTACAAAAACACATGCCAAGTGGTGACCTGAAGCTCTGAGTGACGTCTACCTGTCCAACAGGGGACCTTCATAGACTTGAGTGGCACTGAGACTGCTGGAACACAGACTTTTCACACACACACACACACACACACACACACACACACACAAATCAAGAGCATTTAGCTTCACCAACAGTTCCAGCATCTCCTAGACTAGATCCAACATTGAACTCATTGAGAAAAATGTGCCCAGGGCTACATTTTTGAGAACCGGGAAATTTGTGCTTGTGGGTACATAAGGCTGTATTTTGTGTGTAATTGTGTGTTCTGCTGTCTACACAGGCCACTTGCTTCGCATGGTACGTTCACACCAGACACGGATGAAGCGTCAAGTGTGAGTGATTTACATGTTAAGTCAATGCAAACATGCAAACAGACATCCTGCGGCGCGATTCGCTTGAATGAGGCGGCGTGAATATCATGATTCATGCGAATTGATCGTTTTGCGTGCATGACGTGGTTAACGTGTGAATCGAGGGATTCGCTTTAGTTGGAAAATCTGAAATTTTGTGGATATTCGCAGCTTGCTCTTGTAGGAGCGTGATTATGACATAGCGCCTGCTGTTGGTGTCCCGAGGGGAAATCCTCCTGCCGACACCGGACAACAGCTGGGCTCATCATTCAGGGATAGTTTCTGGAGGAGTTGATGAACTCACAGAGCTGGGTGCACCTCTGAAAAGATCTAGTGGACTCCGACACAGCGCAGAGTGAATCTAGGCTGAAAAACAGCATTTCTAAAGCACAGCTACTATCTCAATAAAACCCATGTTAGCCAGTCACCGGGCAGACAGAAGCTCTGCCCATGACGGGAATACGCATCTATTGTGAAGTGAAATTGACGCGCGAATGAAGCGAGTAAACTCAAAATGTTCACACGTCTATTTACGTGCGAATAGCGCAATTTATTCGCGCATGCCGTGTCTGGTGTGAACACAGCATTAGGCAGCACCCTAAGTGACTTTAATCGACAACTTTATAACCCGCAAATGACAGACTGGAGCCACTACTGCTTAACATATACTCTTTTTTTATTTAGTATTATTTATATATTGTTAGGCCTCACGGTGGCGCAGTGGATAGCACGTTCGCCTCACAGCAAGAAGGTCGCTGGTTCGAGCCTCGGCTGGGTCAGTTGGCGTTTCTGTGTGGAGTTTGCATGTTCTCCCCGTGTTGGCGTGGGTTTCCTCCGGGTGCTCCGGTTTCCCCCACAAGTCCAAAGACATGCGGTATAGGTGAATTGGGTAAGCTAAATTGTCCGTAGTGTATGATTGTGAATGGATGTGTATGGATGTTTCCCAGAGATGGGTTGCAGCTGGAAGGGCATCCGCTGCATAAAACATATGCTGGATAAGTTGGCGGTTCATTCCGCTGTGGCGACCCCAGATTAATAAAGGGACTAAGCCGAAATGAAAATGAATGAATGAATGAATATATATTGTTATATTGATATATTTAATTAGCTTTTACTTGTATAATTTCAGCTTTCATTTGAAAGTAACTCTGTTTACAGTAGTGCTGTATTTTCATAAGCAGAAATGCTATATTATTTTAAAGTTGCAGGTTAAACAACAATGGCTTTATGAAGTAAAATAACATAAAATAAAAACATGTAAGTAAATAAATAAATTATTTAATACATACATAAATAAATAATAATATAATTAATTTAAAAATCAAATAACTGAATACACATCTAAATGAATAACTAAATAATTATTTATTGTATGCTAATATCAATATTAATTATATATAATTATTATCAATTAGGCCTCACGGTGGCGGAGTGGGTAGCACGATCGCACGATCGCACGAGCTAAGCCGAAAAGAAAATGAATGAATATTATTAATTATATATTAATAATATTTATAAAGGGCTGCACAGTGGCGCAGTGAGTAGCACGATCGCCTCACAGCAAGAAGGTCGCTGGTTCGAGCCTTGGCTGGGTCAATTGGCATTTCTATGTGGAGTTTGCATGTTCTCCCCCTGTTGGCGTGGGTTTCCTTCGGGTGCTCCGGTTTCCCCCACAAGTCCAAAGACATGGTAAAGGTGAATTTGGTAGGCTAAATTGTCCGTAGTGTATGTGTGTGAATGAGTGTGTGTGGATGTTTCCCAGAGATGGGTTGCAGCTGGAAGGGCATCCGCTGCGTAAAACATATGCTGGATAAGTTGGCGGTTCATTCCGCTGTGTCGACCCCAGATTAATAAAGGGACAAAGCCGAAAAGAAAATGAATGAATGAATAATATTTATAAACACACACACACACACACACACACACACACACACACACACACACACAGAGAAATCAAGAGCATTCAGCTCACCAACATCTCCAGCATCTCCTTAAATCACTACTAGATATAACATTGAACTCAATGAGAAAAATGTGCCCAGGCTGCATTTCTGAGAACCGAGAAATATGTGCTTCTGGTTACATATGGCTGTATTTTGTGTGTAAAACGAATGCTGCGGGGCGTTACTTATCTCCAAATGGACAGCTGTTCCGGTGTGACTGGTTTGTTCAGTAGAAATATGCATAAATGTTTTAAAACTGTTATAAGAGTTTTCTTTAAATTAAATTTTAAGAATGTTTTGTCTTCAAACGCTGTAAGTATATGTTCCCTCATAGTTATGGAGTTATCCAGGGAATATAAGGAAAGAACAAGAGCAGCATGTTATTATGGCAGAGGTTTGTGTGTAAAAGTGTTAAAGGTGTGTATCGCGTCTGGGATGCGTCTCTGTGTTTTCATCATTTCAGGCTGATGTTGATTAGATGTCGACTTGAGAGAAAAAAAGAAAAACAGCACCAAGGCAACAGCGGTAATTAATTGAATTGTAATGAAATGACATGCAGATCCGGTAAAAGCTGAGCAGATCTAAATAAAGCTGTGACAGATGGAGCAGAACAAAACCAGAGCCGAAGGTTGCAAAAAAATTAATAATTTAGGACTTAAAAGGGGCCTTTATTTTCTCAGCCGTTCAAAAACAGATTAATTTGTGGGGCAGTGAGGTTGTGTGAATAATTATACTTGATTTATTCTTCAATTATAGAAGGCATAAATAAGGAGGGAAAAAAACGGCATTTACTCAGTCCTTTGATAATAACACGAGATCTACATCTTGATGAGCCATTTTAAGTGTTCATTCATTTTCCTTCGGCTTAGTCCCTTTATTCATCTGGGGTCGCCACAGCGGAGTGAGCCCCCAACTTATCCAGCATATGTTTTACACAGCGGATTCCCTTCCAGCTGCAACCCAGTACAGGGAATCATTCATACACACTCATTCACACACATACACTATGGACAATTCAGTTTGTTCAATTCCCCTATAGCGCATGTGTTTGAACTGTGGGGGAAACTAGAGCACCTGGAGGAAACGCATGCCAACACGGGGAGAACATGCAAACTCCACACAGAAATGCCAGAACTGACCCAACCGGGACTCGAACCAGCAACCTTCTTGCTGTGAGGCGACAGTGCTAACCACTGCACCACCAATACATGTATTTCCTTTCTCATTTGTTTTTGATTCTTTTTTTTGGATCTCGGCATGATGTCTAGCTTTTGAGGATCTTTTGGTCTACTTTAGTTTGTCAGGCAGGTCCTGTTTAAGTGATTTCTTGATTGTGTACAGATGTGGCAGTAATCAGGCCTGGGTTTGGCTAGAGAAATTAAACTCAGAGTTATGTTTTGTTCAACCCAGGCTCATTCTGAAAACATACCTCTGTATACATTTCTTGAGACCGCGAAATACATCCCGAGATCTATGTTTTTTTGCAGTTTTTGTTTTCTCGAATCCACCAGAGGCCGCTGTGTACGCTTTTTGAGATCTCAAATTTCTCTCGCGAGCGCCTGCCGTTCTCGCGCTAACCCACCAGAGGCCGCTGTTGACTGACTGTTTGACTGACTGATCGATCAACTGACCCACCCTCCTCCTTCCCTAAACCCGACCAATTTTATTGATTGACCCGCCTATCCACTTCCCTAAACCCAACCAACAATTTTCAAAAGCAATCCAGGAAAAAGAAAAGCCCTCGTCTGATTTTTACCACGTTTTCAGATTTTACCACATTCTCACCCTGTTATTTCCATGGTTATTTTATTTTTTGGATTCTGTTTTTGTCTTACCTGCTTTCTGGAACCGTTCTTCACTGGACTCGAACCCCGTTGTCGCGGTCAACTTCTTTCTGCATTTTAAGTCCGCCGACGTACATGGCGAGCTAACGGGACAAACTGATTACAGCGGGAAAGCCGTCCATATGGAGTTAAGCGGTCCGCTGGTAAACGCGAAAAGGAACGGCGTCATACCGCCCCATAGCGTTCGTTAAAAAAATGAAATGCAGCCATACGTACCTCTGGCCACATAATTTGCGATCTCCAGAAACGTGCATAGGGCTACGTTTTCAGAATGAGCCTGTGTTGGTTTTGTTTTAATAAGGGGCGGGGGCAAACACTTTTTCACACAGGGCTATGTAGTAATAAAAAAATTAAAAATAAAAATTTAAAAACTGCATGATGTGTTTTTATCCCATCCAACCAGTTGATATTTGCAACAAACTAAAACTAAATCTATTAAAATATGTTTTTTGTTAACTGAAATAAACCTGACATAAATAAAATAGTTATTGTGGTGAGGGGGCGGGGCCGAGAGTCGTGGGAACTAAATGAGGCCGAGGCGTAAGTGCATACAGGTGCAGCACACACCGGCCTCGAATCCCACGGAAGGAGCTCTGGACTATAAGAGGAGGAACGAAGGCAGAGGAGGCTGAGAGAGGTCCAGGCCTGGACAGTTATGTTTTGTTTGTTTTGGTTTAGACGGCAGTCTCCGTGAGGAGCTGCCACCCCTTTGTTTTGGTTTAGACGGCAGTCTCCGTGAGGAGCTGCCGTCCCTTTTATTAATAAATATCTTTTATAAACATTCGTCGGTTCTCCGCCTCCTTCTTCCCGGCGGCCAGGTGGCGGATCTTCGGGGTGGCGGCATTTCTGGTCTCGGCCCTGCCCCCTCACCACAGTTATATTTAAATATGATATGATAAAACTAACTAAAAATAGACATACTTCATAATGAGGCACAGACATTTCTGAATAAAACCAAAGAAATCAAAGAAAATGACTAAATTTTTTGTTAAATAAGTAAATAAAAAAATAAAAAACATTTATTTTAATCAAATAAAGCTGAAATCAAAACATAAATTCTACATGTAAATATAAACTCACCATTCAAATTTATTAAATTACAAAAATGTTAAAGTACATTGTAAATATGACCAATCTACCGTATTAATGTACTGTATATAGACATGTAATCGTATATACATAATCTTAATAGCATTAAAAACCATCCATGTCGGTTTCTCTGCAGCCACGTCATTGTACCAATCACAAACAGAGGTGTATTCATTCATGAAACGTTTCCTTTATCTTTTTTTAAATGACAAAATGCTCCATTTAGCAGAAATAGCATCTGGTTTCATCTAAACACACAATATTAGAGTCCTCTTGTTCATGTGTGCCAGTGTTCACATGTTCGCATGTGTTTGTCTGGCTGTCAGTAGAGAGTTTATCTCAGCGCCAGCGTCTCTGTGCCAGTCATCAGACAGGCCGGAAAAGACAGAGCGTTTGGCCAACTGATGGACCAAGCGATGCCAACCGGACAACAGAAGAGAGAGAGAGAGAGAGAGAGAGAGAGAGAGAAAGAGAGAGAGAGACTGAAAGCCTCTCCAAACACTCAAAAGAGTCAAGAAGATACAAATCCAGCGACACAAGAGAAATGACTGAGGTAAGTGCTGATATAGAGCTATATGGTATGACTATGCATGTGATATTGTGTTTAGACAACAGTTCGATGGCACACACTTGATGGTTTAAGAAAGACCCTGTATTGTGTGAGGAACTACTTTTCACCATTGATTCAAATTTCAAGATGCTAATTCAAAGGACATGTTTAGCTAATTTTGCCAGCATCTTTTTTTTTGGACTCTCAAAATGACATTAGCTTGAGACTTATGAATCACCAAGCGCCATGTTTTCAACTAAAAATCTTCCTTGATTCTCTACAGAATCCTCATCTTGGATGGCACGAGAGGGAACTTTAATTTTGGGAGAAAATAAAAAATCTGTCATCATTTACTCACCCTTCTCTTGTTCCAAACCAGTCTGAATTCCTTTTCTTCCTGTTGAAGACAAAAGAAGATATTTAGAAAATTAGAAAAATGTTGAAAAAAAACAACATCTACTTGTATCACGACAACAGCTACAGACACAATTGCCATGGCGACCAGCAACACCACCCACTACGGTCACTTTAACAACCTCACACACCATCAAAGGCGCTAATAACAATATCAACATAACAACCACCATAGCAACCAAACTGTGATTGGTTACCATAACAACATCACCATAAACTTTCGTCATCATAACAATCTCAAACACAATCACCATGACAGTCTCAAACGTTATTATCATAGCAACCATCACAATCTTCCGACACAATCTTCGCCATAACATTACCATCAACTGAGCACAATCACCATAGCACAATCACAATCAGCATGTCAAACAAACAAAATCCTGTGGAGTGCCACCATAACAACCTCACACACCATCAAAGCAGCTAATAACAATACCAACATAACAATAACCATAGCAACCAAACTGTGATTGGTTACCATAACAACATCACCATCAACTGTCGTCATCATAACAATCTCAAACACAATCAC
>CAIGQW010054386.1:179569-194286 GCA_903798125.1 Danio choprae
ATCTGAAACGTACAACAAAACAAACCCTAAGTAACGTATATCAGATTCGCTAAAATATAGACAGCACCCTCTAGTGGATTTGCATATAAAACGCTCAACAAAACACACCCCAAGTAACGTATTTCAGATTTTATATGAAATCTTCAACTAAAAAATTTGAAATAAAATAAATTCTGAAATCTTGACATGAGTATTTTGTTCTCTTTTTTTAACAGAACAATAAAAGAATTCCATCCCCATTTCTCCTAAACTCTCTTTAATTAGACAATAGCAGAAAGCAACAGCAAATGCTCTGTGGATGCAGGTAGAGCCTGTTTGGAGGCGAAATCACTGTAAAAGCACTGAAGGCGTGAATGGAGAAGCTCTCGAGGGCCTGGCGTGATGCTTTCCTACTTAAGATTCCTCCTTCAAATGAAGAACTCGGGGAATTATTGCCGCGGTTCTTCAAAATGTCAAATTCTCTTAAAAGTGCTACAATCTATTCATTCAGATTTTCTGTCGATTTTGAGGAGCACTACACTTAATTAGAAAAGATTTTTCAAAAAGCTCTCCGGGATGAATAGAATATTTGAAGCTTTCCCTCAGTTCTACAAAGAGAGAGAGAGAGAGAGAGAGAGAGAGAGAGAGAGAGAGAGAGAGAGAGAGAGAGCTGTGGCATGAGATGATATTACTGATAATGTGTGTGTGTGTGTGTGTGTGTGTGTGCTCGTGGGAGGTCAGAAAATGACATGGAACTTTCAAAGCTGAGTTGCCATGGATACCGGAACTCGGAACGCTGGAGAGTGGCATTTTGGAATGAATGAGACAAACGGCGGGACAGATAATAACAGGCCTGGACAATGAGGGGCAGCGCCGGGGGAAACGCTCACATAAAAGGACGACTTCACCTACACGCTGCAGGACACACGACCCTCCGCTGATCCACAACACACACACAGGCTCAAGTGCTCTTGAAACAGCTGAAATCTTGAGAGATCTCCATGCACACATTTGCACACAGGATCACGTCACCCTTGACCCTCCGTTGACTCTTCCCGAACATTGATTTTAGCCTTTAACCTACAACACCACCCAGGAGAAAACACAATCAGCCGAGTCGAGGCACCTTTATTTCGACGGCGTTTTTCAAAATGTGGATTGTGTCAGCTTTACTTAGAGGAACAAGTAATCGGAGAAAATCAGGTATGAAGGTTCATCATTGTGAAAGATGTTCTGGCACATTCAGTTCGGCAAAAGTGCAGATTCAGTTCGATGATTATTCCGATCAGTTCAACGTGATATTGTTGAAGGACGAGATTCACCGTAGAGCAGTTCTATCGATCTATGCTAATCAAGCAAAACACACCCAAACTTCACCAATGGGATAGAAGCACGGCAAGTGTTTTTCAGCCACCGATACACCGATACACACAAAGGTTGATGTGACTATTTTCAATTTCTCAAGGTTCCCTTTACAGCAGGGGTGCTTAACCCTGTTCCTGGAGATCTGCCTTCCTGCAGAGTTCTGCCTCAACTAGTGATGGCCAATTGCGAACAAATCATTCCTTTTAACCGAATCTTCAATGTGAACAAGCCAAAGCAGTTCACCAAATCTAAACTGAATCGTTTGAAATGGATCTAGTCTCAAATAAGCACTTATCCACACATTACTTACTTTTTTTAAACATGCTTGATACCCTTTCTGACTAAATATAAAACAATTTCCTGAGTTATTCATTTACTAGAATAGTACTACCACATTTGAGAACTGGTGAACTGATAATACTGCGCATGCGTGATTCAGTAGGTGGTGAACCGAACACAAACAATACCTGAGAGCCTGCTGTGACTGAACCAAACTTGGACAACTGATTAATCTGAAGCGTGGGTAAACCAAGGGCTTAAATGAGACGATCTGGCAAAACAAGTTTATTATGGAGTTAGCCCGCCCTTTGTATGCTATAATAGCTATAATAGCTCTCCACAATGTTTAGGAGTGTGTTCATGTGGATTTTTGACCATTCTTCCAAAAGTGCACTGAAGAGAAGGCCTGGCTCTCGGTCACTGCCATAATTCATCCCAAAGAGGTTCAGCCGGGTTGAGGTCAGGCCAGTCAATTCCACACTAAACTCGCTCATCAATGTCTTTGTGCACTGGTGAGCAGTCATCCTGGAATAGGAACATCCCCAAACTGTTCCCACAAAGATGAGGGCATGGAATTGTCCAAAATGTCTTGGTATGCTGAAGCATCAAGAGTTCTTTTTCTGAAAGTAAGGGGTTGAGCCCAACACATGTAAAACAACCCTACACTTAAATTCCCTCTCCAGCAAACTCAAACAGTGATTGATCACTGCAGAGAGAGAAGAGTGATTGGTCTTTTCAGATAAAGAAGCGTGATTGGTCACTCCAGAGAACAGTTCTCGCTGCTCTAGATTCTGTGGCAGCCTGCTTTACATCACTGGTTCCTATGCTTTGCATTGCAATCGGTGATGTAAGTCTTAGATGCAGCTGCTCTGCCATGGAAACCCATTCAATGGTGCTCTGTACACAATGTTCTTCAGCTAATCTGAAGGCCACATGAAGTTTGGAGATCTGTATCGATTGACTCTACTGAAAGTTGGAGATTTCTGCAAACTGTGAATGGGTTGTATCTGCGTAGAGTTTTTTTTACGTGCATGAACACTTTGTGACAGTTGTTTTTCCGATTCCAAATGCTTCCACTTTGTTTTAATACACTCTAAAAAATGCTGGGTTGTTGAAACCCAAAGTTGGGTCAAATATGGACAAATCCAACTGTTGGGTTCAAAAAGGTTACTTTAAAAAGAAAGTGTAATTTAAAACTCTTTTTGTAATTCCCTAAAATTGGTTTTGTCTGTATTTGGCCCAATGTTGGGTTATGACAACCCAGCATTTTTTATTTTAGAGTGTACCACAACAGTTGAGCGTGAAAATGTTAGTAGTGAGAAAACGTCACGAATTGACTTATTGCAGAAGTGGCAACCCATCATAGTAGTACACTTGACTTCACTGAGCTCATGAGAGTGACCTAGGGTGTGCCTCAATCAGCTCCCTTGTTCAGTAGTCAGAGAACTGAACAGGAAGTCAACCGTTTTAAATATGCCGTCTCAATCGCAAAACTGAAAAGCTCCCTTAGATGAAATTCTAAAGCATTAACTATAAATCATGTGAATCAAATCACCAAACATAAGAAATGAGACATGTTTTCTTGTTTTTTTAAGGCCATTGAAGTGATTGAACACCTAAATTGAATGATACAAAGAGGTGTCCCAAAACCTTGGCCAATATATCTGCATTCCTTGCCTTTAATAACAATCTGATTGTCATAACCATTCTAGAATGCAAGACGTTTATTTTGTATCAATGTCTTTTGACATTTGAACACACACAGACGAGCTGCATCCTGCTAATATTCGGACCGAATGGCTTGTCATGCGTGACGTGATGCTTTTCATTTAATATTTGATCAGATTTAGGATGAATCTGAAATGATCTGTCTTAAACACCTGTACAAATGATAATCCCACACTAATTCCGCATTCAAGATCTGCAGAAGCCAAGATTAAATCTGATTGGAGACACAAATACCCACCTGTGCCCAAATACAAATCACACGCAGACCAGAGCGTTCAGCTTCACACTTCAAGCATGCATACTATTGAATATTTAATCTGTGCTACATTTATTTTAATATCAAATAATAAAGACATGGGCTGCACGGTGGCGCAGTGGGTAGCACGATCGCCTCACAGCAAGAAGGTCGCTAGTTCGAGCCTCGGCTGGGTCAGTTGGCGTGTCTGTGTTGAGTTTGCATGTTCTCCCCGTGTTGGCGTGGGTTTCCTCCGGGTGCTCCGGTTTCCCCCACAAGTCCAAAGACATTCGCTATAGGTGAATTGGGTAAGCTAAAATTGTCCGTAGTGTATGTGTGTGAGTGAGAGTGTGTGGATGTTTCCCAGTGATGGGTTGCAGCTGGAAGGGCATCCGCTGCGTAAAAACATATGCTGGATAGGTTGGCGGTTCATTCCGCTGTGGCGACCCCAGATTAATAAAGGGACTAAGCCGAAATGAAAATGAATGAATGAATGAAAGACATGGGCTGCACGGTGGCGCAGTGGGTAGCACGATCGCCTCACAGCAAGAAAGTCGCTAGTTCAAGCCTCGGCTGGGTCAGTTGGCATTTCTGTGTTTAGCTTGCATGTTCTCCCCGTGTTGGGGTGGGTTTCCTTCGGGTGCTCCGGTTTCCCCCACAAGCCCAAAGACATGCGCTATAGGTGAATTGGGTAAGCTAAAGTGCCCGTAGTGTATGTGTGTGAATAAGTGTGTGTGGATGTTTCCCAGTGATGGGTTGCAGCTGGAAGGGCATCCGCTGCGTAAAACATATGCTGGATAAGTTGGCGGTTCATTCCGCTGTGGCGACCCCAGATTAATAAAGGGACTAAGCCAAAAAGAAAATTAATGAATAAATAATAAAGAGATAAATATGGAACACAAAATAATGTAGCTAAATAAAACATAAGAGCATTTTTTAAATTTTGTAGCTTTGATTTGATGTTTATTTGATTTAGTGGACTTGTTTTAGTTGTTGTTTGG
This sequence comes from Danio choprae, assembly GCA_903798125.1. Lineage (NCBI taxonomy): Eukaryota > Metazoa > Chordata > Actinopteri > Cypriniformes > Danionidae > Danio > Danio choprae. The sequence continues at coordinate 184,157 of CAIGQW010054386.1, forward strand.
CGTGTTTCACTGTGTTTACCATATTTACCATGTGACCTCATGCTATAGTCTCCATTGCTCTTATACCTCTTTGTGCTGCAAATTTTAATGCAAATAGCAAGAATGTTTATTCAGTGCAGAAAGCTACCATTGGAAGAAACACTGAAGGATCAGAAAAAGACAGCTGTGTGATATAAATGTAGTGTTATGATTTATGTTATTTCGGATTGAATAAATCAATCAATGGTTTGCAGTGTTTTCCCCACCATTAATTGACTACTAACTGCTTACGTAGTTTTTTGGGGGACAACTTAATTGTTTTATGTTTAAATCCACTTAAGTTTGTCAAAACAATGAAGTTAACTTAATCGATTTGTGTTGGGACAGCATTAACGAATTGTGTGGAGCCCAGCACCACATCCTCCACAACGAAACTCCATGTCCTCATTGAAAGTCAAGTTGTTTAATTATATTTTCCATATAGCGTAAAATCATATTTGATAAATACATGGTATTTGATGAATATATTTTAGCATGATTCTTCTAATGCTAATGTTGAAGAAAAATTACCCGATTTTTGTGTATTTAGATTATAATCCTTCGTGTATCATCAATAGACGTTATAGGGTTAAAATGTAAGCACTTTAAGGGGACCTATTATGCCTCTTTTTACAAGATCTAAAATACATCTCTGATGTCCCTTGAGTGTGTATGTGAAGTTTCAGCTTAAAGTACCACACAAATAATGTTTTATAACCTAATTGTGCTATTTTGGTGACTGTCGCTTTTAATTCAAATGAGATTGTGGTCTTTTAAAAGAGGGCGGAGCTACAAACGCCTGTCTGCAAGCATAGTGGCAGATTCAAAAACAAAACTTACGTCCTATGCTAATGAGGGAGAGATGGCCACTAGTGGGCGGGGTTTTCCCCCTCTGATGACATGTACAAAGGGAGAATGTCAATCAAAGTGTTTCTGCAGTCAAGTCTGATTATAAAAAATAAATGTTTACCATTAGAAGCTGCTTATATTCACAGACTGTTCCCACACCTGTGTTTAACCCCCCCATGAAAGAGATTTTTACATAATAGGTCCCCTTTAAAGTAAAAAAGTGGTGAAAATGAAGATCAATGTGTACATTGTAGGAGTTTACATCACCATAAGAAATGTCACAAATATTGCTGCAAATGTTACGATAAAGTCCCACATTATAGGTCACAAGAAATCAAAAAACACACAAAAACAAATAACACAAAACCAAAAAAAAATCGGATCCAAATGAATCCAAATTCAAATTATTAGGGACCGAGCACTTACAGTGCGTAGGCCCTATTGGAATTGCTCTGTTTATTATTATTTCTTCTTCGTCTTGTCTAGAATGAATCGCATTTTTGGAGTCTAAACATGCTCGAAAACTTTGCACACGAGCCAGAAGTGGCGAAGATTTATGTTTGTTATAGGTATCGGAAGTGGGTGTGGCAAAATGGCTCAACAGTGCCACCTATACAGGTTTGACGGACTGGCCTCCGAGCTACGTTCACGCACACATATGAAAATTGGCACACACATCAAACATGCCAATTCCTACAAAAAAGTCTCTTGGAGTGAAATCTCAAACCCAACAGGACGTCAGATATTTTTAACTTCCTCTGCCAAAAAAGTGCAGTTTTTGCCATTCCCAGGCATTGTATTTTAATAAACTCTCCGTAGGGATTTAATCAGAAGATTTCATCTATCTTATTTAGATTTTTAGATGAATAAAAGGCCTTGGCAATGTTAAATTAAAGATCTAGAGTTTACGTCAAAGTGTGTGTCTGTGGTGGCCTCACAAACTTTGACGAAACAGGAAGTTGTTATAACTCAGACATGCATTGTCCGATCTGCCTCAAAATCCACACATTTGATAACAGTCCTGACCTAAACATGTTTACATGCCAATATCCAGTTACAGTTATAGCGCCACCTGCTGGCAACAGGAAATGACATGTTTTACGGTGTAACAAACTCCTCCTAGAAACTTTATCAGATCGAATCCATGTTCCATGAGTTTAATCCAAAGACCTTTTTTATATTTATCAGCTTAAATTATTATTGTCCACTGTTCTCTGTCATCCTAAATCCAACGGGTGGCAGTGAGCCTGGGTTCAAGGTCCCTTTCATTGCTGGTTGCAGCTTTAATCAATTCAATTCAATTCAAGTTTATTAATATAGCGCTTTTTACAATGTAGATTGTGTCAAAGCAGCTTAACATGTTCTAGTAAAGTCCAGATATCAGAGTTTAGTTCAGTTTAGTTCAGTTCAGTTCAGTGTGGTTTAAGTTTCACTGCTGAAAGTTCAAACACTGAAGAGCAAATCCACCGAAGCACAGCTCCACAAGTCCCGATCCGAGCAGGCCAGTGGCAACAGTGGCAACAGTGGCGAGGAAAAAAACTTCACCAATTGACGAAGTGAAGAAAAAAAACCTCGAGAGAAACCAGGCTATGTTAGGCACGATCATTATTCTTCTGGCCAAACTTCCTGTGTGGAGCTGCAGTCTAGGCGCCGGGGCTGGAGAAGCTGGACGTCCATCATGGAAGCTGCAGGTGTGGGTAGGGCACCAGCAGGTATAATCAATATTATTTGTTGTTGTTCTAGAATGTAGGGAACCGTGAAAGCTTCCTAAACTAAAAATATGTTCAAGTAGTACAGACTCTTTGGGCAGCGCGGTGGCGCAGTGAGTAGCGCTGTCGCTTCACAGCAAGAAGGTCGCTGGTTCGAGCCCTGGCTGGTTCAGTTGGCATTTCTGTGTGGAGTTTGCATGTTCTCCCCGTTAGGCTAACGACCCACCTCGTAAAAATGAGATGTTACGAAACACCGACATGGTGCGGCTGAATACCAGCTTCGATATAAACGGCTCTAGGAGTAAGTAAGTAAGTACAGACTCTTAAAAAAAAAAAAAATACTTATTTACTGTCCACCACTGGTGAAAACACATCACGCTTTGTTTTTTTCTGCATTGTGTCCTGCTAAACCTCCTACTGTCACAACAACAATGCTGCTGTCACTCACGTCTCCATCTTTTCTACCTGTGCTGCATGAAACTCCTCGGGCACAGGAGAAATGAATTAAACATCAGAGTGTTTGTCAGAGGACGAGGTCTGTCCGTGTGTGAGAGATGGAAACCCGCAGGTAAGGTGTAAAGTCAAGTAAAAGCTCTTTCTACGGGGGTTTGAGCACCTCGTGTGAGTTTGACCTCTCTCATGCTCTCTCCTCTATCTGTCTTTCAACAAACGCTTCCTCCTGCTTCACTCACACTGTTTTCATCTGCTCTTTCAGAACTAACCACAACTAAGCAGCTCTGCTGACTGCATTTACCAGTTCAGCTGCTTCCATAATGCTGCACTAATTTTAATAACTAATTCCGAATAACTGATTTATTTTATCTTGGCCATTATGACAGTACATAATATTTTACTAGATATTTTTCAAGATGCTAGTATTCAGCTTAAAGTGACATTTAAAGGCTTAACTAGATTAATTAGGAGAGTTAGGGTAAGTAGGCGAGTCAGTGTATAACAGTGGTTTGTTCTGTAGACAATCGAAAAAAATACTGCTTAAGAGGGCTAATAATATTGATATATAATATTTTTTAAACTGCTTTTATTCTAGCCGAAATAAAACACCTCAGACTTTCTCCAGAAGAAAAGATATTATAGGAAATACTGTGAAACATTCCTGGCTCTGTTAAACATCACTTGGAAAATATCATTCATTTATTTTCATTTCGGCTTAGTCCCTTTATTAATTTGGGGTCGCCACAGCGGAATGAACCGCCAACTTATCCAGCATATGTTTTACACAGCGGATGCCCTTCCAGCTGCAACCCATCTCTGGGAAACATCCAAACACTCATTCACACTCATACACTATGGACAATTTAGCCTACCCAATTCACCTGTACCGCATGTCTTTGGACTTGTGGGGGAAACCGGAGCACCCGGAGGAAACCCACGCCAATACAGAGAGAACATGCAAACTCCACACAGAAACGCCAACTGACCCAGCCGGGGCTCGAACTAGCGACCTTCTTGCTGTGAGGCGATTGTGCTACCCACTGCGCCACCGTGCTGCCCTCCAATAGCATATATTTAAACTTTTTTTCTGAGATATATTTCAAATAGAGCTTTGCTAAGTTTATCATCTGAAAGAGAAGAGACAATTGAAAAGAACAAGCCAAAAGCATGAGAGGCGTGCGATGGAGGACAGAAAGACAGATTAAAAGGAGAGAGGGGAGTGTGGGACGGGTTTTCCACCTCTTTCTCTCTCTCTCTCTCTCTCCATGATGTTTCGGAGCCAGGAAAACACCCACACACACACACGAACACACACACACACACACACACACACACACACACACACACACACACAGAGACAGAGACACAGCACAGATTATGCAATTTTCTGCCGCCCATGCATCCCGTAGGTTCCTCCACTCCTCTGCAGCAGCGACGACAACAAAAAGCCCAAAAATCCCAATTTAACACCATTTACAGAGTCACCAGATCACTGATTGGGCAGAGTAAACCAGTGAAAAGCGCCGTCAGGTGTTTATCATCACACAAACGCTTTGAAATGCAAATGAACTTGAGCACTGTTACTATTTTGAAAGCTAAATCTGCATGGAAACCGGCTGATATTACCTATATCATGTGATCTGTATTACAGCTTGTACAGTATGTTGATCAAAAGATCTGCAGGGATGGTCAACAGGCTTTTGAGTTCCATGATGTAGAACATGCAGACGCAATCGAGGAATCCAGTCATTTACATTTAGTCATTTAGCAAATGCCTTTGTCCAATGCAACTTACAATTGAGGAGGCATTCAGCGATTCAACATGAAGAGGCAATACACACATTATATTTCTTTTAAGATATGGGGTGATTGTAAGAAAGTGTCTGGTGCAAATGTGCAAAACTGGTGCAAAGTAAAGTGTGAAGTAAAGTGTGAGAGATGAAAGAGTGTGTTTTCTATAGGTGGTTTGTCAAGCCCACTCACCTGTGAGAAGCACACTTTATAATTGCTTTGGGTTTTTTTAAGACAGAGTGATTACAAGAAAGTGTCTGATGCAAATGTGAAAAACTAGGTGTGGGTTAAAGTGTCAGAGAGATGAAAGAGTGTGTTTTACAGGTGGTTTGTTAAGCCCACTCACCTGTGTGAGGCACACTGAGAATTGCATAATGTTTTTGGGGTTGTCCGTATGCTACTAAAACTAGCCTAGAGCACCGTCTGCTGTAAAAAAACTGGCATAGAGTGCCATCTGCTACTAAAGCTAGCCTAGAGTGCTGTCAGCTGTAAAAATGAGCATAGAGCACCATCTACTACTAAAACTACAGTGGCGTAAGCTGTTAAAAATTTGCCTAGAGCACCATGTGCTACTAAAACTAGCCTAGAGCGACGTCAGCTAGAGCAGTTGTCTGTTGTTAAAAAACTATCCTAGAGTGCAATCAACAACTAAAACTAGCCTAGAGCGCCGTATGCTACTAAAACTAGCCTAGAGCACCGTCTGCTGTTAAAAACTAGCCTAGAGTGCCGTCTGCTGTTAAAAACTATCCTAGAACGTCAACTGCTACTAAAACTAACCTAGAGTGTCGTCTGTTGTTAAAAACTAGCCTAGAGTGCCATCAACTACTAAAACTAGCCTAGAGCACCGTCTGCTGTTAAAAAACTAGACTAGAGCGCCATCGACTACTAAAACTAGCCTAGAGCGCTGTATGCTTCTAAAACTAGCCTAGAGCACTGTCTGCTGTTAAAAACTAGCCTAGAGTGCCATCAACTACTAAAACCAGCCTAGAGCACCGTCTGCTGTTAAAAACTAGCCTAGAGCGCCATCAACTACTAAAACTAGCCTAGAGCGCCATCAACTACTAAAACTAGACTAGAGCGCCATCGACTACTAAAACTAGCCTAGAGCGCCGTATGCTTCTAAAACTAGCCTAGAGCACCGTCTGCTGTTAAAAACTAGCCTAGAGTGCCATCAACTACTAAAACTAGCCTAGAGCACCGTCTGCTGTTAAAAACTAGCCTAGAGCACCATCAACTACTAAAACTAGCCTAGAGCACCGTCTGCTGTTAAAAACTAGCCTAGAGCGCCATCTCCTGTTCAAAATTAAGCTCAGAATTTATTTGATAGAGAAAAGCAGTGCATTTTGGGAATCTCGGAATCAACACAGGATCCATTTGTCAAATGATTTTGACACTAAAAACAAAAACATGATTCTGAGTCATTGGGTGTTTCAGTCTGTTTGTTACTGTTAATTGTTTTCTGTGCTGTGAAAACAAATCCACTTTTCATGCACTATTAATGGATTAGGACTCACGTTCAGATTAACAGAGTAAAACAAAGCAAACAAACAAACAAACAAACACCTGTTATTGATAATATCACAGTGTTTACAAGTGCTGAAATTCAGTCACTGTAAAGAGTGTTTGGTTTCAACCATAGACTGTAAAATATATGGACGTAGTATCCGTGACGTCACCCATAGGTTTTTGAAGAGCACAAAAGAAGCAACAAGTGGGCGTGGCCAACCGGCACCATTTTGTTCATGCGCGGGGGTAACCAAATAAGGGCAAAGAGGCGGAGCATGAGCGGAGCTACAGATGCCTGCTAGCATTTTGCGTAGACAGGCTTTTCTTTGGGAGAAACGCTTAATACTTCATTACCTGGAAGTCGTTTGTGTTCTGACCACATGTAATGGTTGTATATTACATCAATAGTATTTTAAAAACACTTGTGTAATACATTGAGCCACTAAGCATTGTTCTTATGGTGTTTTTCTACAGGAGGAAAACGCAATTAACTTCCAAATACTTCAGATATAGTCTGTGTTAGTAAATGCAAGGCTAATTATGAAATCCATGCATAACACTGTATGACAACGTTTCAGATGACTGTCCTGTAGCCTACAGCTAATCAATCTCTCAGATTCTGGAGTGCATTACAGGTCTAAAGAACGTCATTATTATAAATGATAATTGATCTTAAATAAAACAAATACATTTATAGATATGGTAAATAAGTATATAATTTCACTCACCTGGCAAATGGAGGCCACTTGAACGGTTTGTGAGCACAATTAAGTGCACAGCATGTCATATTATCTGATTATTGTAAGAAATAATTCCAAAAGGCAACTGACTGTGTAAAGCCACATAAAACAACACAAAAATACGATGTATATGCCGAATTACGCAGCTAATCAACCGGAATATGCTGAGGTGAAGTGTCGGCGACCAGCGAGACCTAGCTGTCACTCAAGCGGCCACGCCCTTAATTATGCAGACTATACATAACTTAATATAAATGAAACGGATGAGTTATAAAAAAAAAATCATCCCCCTCACAGTTGTCATGAAGTGTAACATCAGCTATATGAACCAAAATCTTTCTTTGTACCAGGCTGTAAACACCTTTTTTGTTTTTCGATGAATTGCAGTTTCAGTTACATCCGTGTTAGCTTCCTGAGGGAGAGCGGGAGATTGCCGCTTGGTTTCAACCAGTCACAGCAGACTGAACCAATCATCTGACCAATCAGAGCAGCGTAGGCTCTTTGAAAGGCAGGGAAACTAAGCATTTCAGACACTGAGGAATAATGAAATGTATTTTTTGAGCGACGATGTATCGAAACCTATTATATTGGTTCAACAAATAATAGTGGGTAGCGTTGTCGCCTCACAGCAAGAAGGTCACTGGTTCAAGCCTCGGCTGGGTCAGTTGGCATTTCTGTGTGGAGTTTGCATGTTCTCCCCGTGTATGGGTTTCGCAGTGATGGGTTGCAGCTGGAAGGTCATCCGCTGCGTAAAACATATGCTGGATGAGTTGGCGGTTCATTCCGCTGTGGCAACCCCAGATTAATAAAGGGACTAAGCCGAAAAGAAAATTAATGAACGAATGCATGTATAATATTTTAATTAACATATGCATTTGACTATGAAAACATTGCTTTATAATGACTCCTCATGAATAATGACTCTTCATTTTTGATATCATATTCAGATGCACACCTGCTTTTAAGAGCGAGTGTTTGGCTTAGAGATTAAACCCCCGTCTGATCTGCATAAGTCAGTCATCATCATGCGAAGAGCGCTTGAAGCTCATCAATAATTCAAAAGACATTCACATCTGTAAAACGGGAATGAAAACAAATATGGAGGAAACTAAATATGTACTTGATCACACACAAGAAAGAAAGAAAGAAAAAGATGGCAGGAACACACAAACACTGGCTCCCTTATGCTTATTTTATTCATTTTTTCTGAATTTATTCCTGGAAATGTTACTAATTAAAGTCTCAAACTTGATTAAAATCTCATTTTTAATAGACTTAAGTGATTATGAAGCAACAAGCCAATCAGATGTGAGCTAGTCAGATTCAGCCAATCGGATACGCCACTTGCAGTTATGAGGGGCAGGAGTTTGAGCCAATGAAATGACAGTGTGGGGGGAGCAACCCAGAAATAATGTATTGGCTGACTGAGGGTTATCATTAACTAACTTATGGATTGAAACGTAACATATACTTATGGTGAATGAAATAAAATGTGGGCAACGAGGTGGCTCAGTGGTTAGCACTGTCAGCTCACAGCAAGAAGGTCGCTGGTTCGAGTCCCTGCTGGGTCAGTTGGCATTTCTGTGTGGAGTTTGCATGTGTTGGTGTGGGTTTCCTCTGGGTGCTCCGGTTTCCCCCACAGTCCAAAGACATGTGGTTTAGGTGAATTGGATGAACTAAATTGGCCGTAGTGTGTGAGTGTGTGTGTGTGTGAATGTGAGAGTGTATGGGTGTTTCCCAGTACTAGGTTGCAGCTGGAAGGGTATTCGCTGTGTATATAAAAGGGCATATGCTGGATAAGTTGGTGGTTCATTCCGCTGTGGCGACCCCTGATGAATAAAGGGACTAAGCCGAAGAAAAATGAATAAATGAAATAAAATGTAAATATTAGAGTAGAAGGAAGAAAGAAAGAAAGAAAACAAAAGTTGAAACTAAATATAAAATAAAAAAATACTAAATTACTGCATTAAACTTAAATCATTCATTTATTCATTCATTTTCTTTTCGGCTTAGTCCTTTTATTAATTTGGGGTCGCCACAGCGGAATGAACCGCCAACTTATCCAGCATATGTTTATATGCAGCAGATGCCCTTCCAGCTGCAACCCATCACTGGGAAACATCCATACACACTCATTCACACACATACACTACGGACAATTTAGCTTACCCAATTCACCAATACCGCATGTCTTTGGACATCGTGCTACCCACTGCGCCCCATTATCATTATAATATGTACACAGTAGCCTAGGTAGGTCTACAATTACATCCCTGATTCTTAATAACGTCTGGAATGAAGCAGTTACTGCTTCTTCTTGTGCAATGAAGGGACAAAGCGTGAGGTCGTCTGCTTTGATGACGATGAACCTCACTGAGACCACCCTCCTCAAAAATAAAAACTTCGATTTATGCAAATTACAGGAGTCGCCCCATTGAGCTTGGAAAATACGGAAAAATCACATCCCTGGGGTAATTAGGCAAGTCATTGTATAACAGTGGTTTGTTCTGTAGACAAAAATATTGATTAAGGGGGCGAATAATACTGACCTTAAAATGTTTCCTTAAAAAATGTAAAACTCTTTTTATTCTATCCGAAATAAAACAAATAAGACTTTCTCCAGAAGTAAAAATATTATTGGAAATACCATGAAAAATTCCTTAATCCATTAAACATCACTTGAGAAATATTTGAAAAAGAACACATATTGCACAGGAGGGCTAATCATTTTGCCCTCACCTGTATATAAATACTAAATATAACACTAAATACTACTGAAAGCGACCAGCATCATCAACACCTCTAAATCAGAGCAACAGCTCATCAGTGATTGTGAGGTCATCAGTTCGCTCTTCACTTTAATCACACTGCAGGCCTCAATTAAACACACTGAGTCAGATCCTCCGCAGCACACAGATCCTCCTGCTGCGCTTTTATCACCATTAGCTTTGCTTTCAGATGTGACTGACGTGCGCTTCTGTTGTTGTTTACCTCCTGATGGATCTTTCTTCAGATGACGCTGCACAAGAGTGTGTGTGTGTGTGTGTGTGTGTGTGTGTGTGCG